>PVKZ01002146.1:178908-259362 GCA_004027375.1 Macroglossus sobrinus | reverse complement strand
AAGGAAGGAAGGAAGGAAGGAAGGAAGGAAGGAAGGAAGGAAGGAAGGAAGGAAGGAAGGAAGGAAGGAAGGAAGGAGGGAAGGAAAAAGTAGGGGAAGGGAGGGAGACAGGGAAGAAGGGAGAGAGGATAGACGGAAGAAAGCAAGCAGACAGGTGGACCAGAAATAAGTCATTTAATCTTGAACCTTATATATTTTTAAAAAGTAATTACAATTGTGTGTGTGTGTGTGTGTGCACATAGATAGATAGATAGATAGATGATAGATAGAGATATAGATATAGATGTAGATATATCTGTGTCAGTAAAAAAAAAAATAGTTATTAAATGTAAATTGACCCAGAGAAAACATTTCTATGCAAGTAACAGCTCAAGGACTGTCACCAGATAGAAACTTTCCCTCTTATTAAGCATCCTAATGGTCATGTGTGAAGACAGAATAGTAAGAGCCTAGCCCATAAAATAAAATCTTAAAGATGTACCCTTAAGGTTCCAGTGGACTTCAGGAATGGTGGTGGTGATTCAGATCTATAATGAAACTTTCATTTTAAGTGATTGTTACAGCATGCTAAACTAAACCCAAAAAGAAATCCAAGTTTCAAATCTTTTACATAATTTATTTCATGCCCAAAGCCTGGCAAGAATCAATAAAAAAAAAAAA
Source organism: Macroglossus sobrinus (assembly GCA_004027375.1). Classification (NCBI taxonomy): domain Eukaryota; kingdom Metazoa; phylum Chordata; class Mammalia; order Chiroptera; family Pteropodidae; genus Macroglossus; species Macroglossus sobrinus. Next base: position 258,702 of record PVKZ01002146.1, on the reverse strand, counting down.
AAAGAAAGAAAAGAAAAGTGTTAGGGGCATGAGCCATAGAAGAAACTTCAAGGCAAAGACTCAGAGCTTCAGAAACCACATTGGAACAAGACTATTAAGAGTCTGGTCTACTCAGCACAAAGCACAATAGCCAAGAAAATAAATTGAGAATCAATAACATCAAATCCTGAAATTGCCTGAGAACTTTAAACAATGATATTTAACTTTCTCTTTTAAAGCAACACACAACAGGGTCACAGTGTCACATGGAAACCAGAACCTGGGAAATTCTATCTTCCCTGACAATCTCACAAACCTTGCTATATGCAAGTCCTGATGTGAGGACCATGCCCATGAGAAGACTGGAACTAAAGGTTGAAGTTCACTATACACTATAATTCTGTCTGTTTTGATTTCATCTCTGTGTTCAACTTTTTTTTTTAATGTGCCTATTAGAAGGAAACACAAATCAGTACTTCTGAACTCCCAATCTACTCTTTATGTCTTCTTCTGTTTTTGCCTTCTAGTAAAAAAAAAAAAACACCTAAAATCTCAAAAGATTAATGAATTCACATCATCAAAAATAGTTTACTTGAGGCCAGCAGACCTTTCAGTGAAAAAGAAAAAATATTCTACGATTTAATGCTAAATCTCTGGATTTCATTATTGCCTCTTTTGTATTCAGTTTGTCTCTCAAATTGTCAAAAGTGCAAAATCTTTCTGATGATCATGAATTGTCATTTAGAAAGCGACTTCCTTCCTCAGTGGAAAAATGGCATATTGATGTTATAACTGTGACTGCAAATAAGATCCTTCAGGACCATCTTTGGAGGTTCGTGAGGGGTGTCAGGGAGACCCTTCTTGAATAGACCCTCAACTCTATCCAGCATTTATAGAAAAAGGGATAGTTAAGATATTTTTAAAAATTATTCTGCACACCTAAAAGCAGATAAAACAAATAAATGTAAGGGTAAGCTTTCTCTAAGGCTCCTGTTTCTCTGAAATGACTCAAAAATGAGGTCCACGATAGACAAGATTTTGTTTCAAGACAGGACAATGCATCGTACTTAATCTGGAGGTTGTATAGCTACTAAATTGACACAGCATTCCGAGATAATTTATTCAAACTCAGTTCTTATGGCTCTAATTGTTTGACAGAATACTAATGGAAGAGTAAAAGCTTTCAAGCCTTCTCAGAGCCCCTCACTTCAAAGACACTCATCATTCCACTTTCTGTTATTTTTACTCAAAAGCAAATCACTTTCTGTGGAAACACAGAAACTAGAGAGACAGGAATGAAGAAGAGGATGGAATTTGAAAAGATCATCTGGTTCAACTTCAGACTAGTGAATGTCGAGAACAAATACCTAGTTTCTTGAAGACCTCAGATTGGGATAAGAAAAGGATTTCTTGAGCATCTAATGAATGTAATCTCAACATTTGCTATGTTCCTGGATACTGAATTCCATCACCTCCTCTTTATGAAATTTCTTCCTTGTGTTTAATTCTAATCTTCCTTCAGTTATTTTTACTATAATTATATTTTTGTTATCCAGAATTATAGAGAATAACTGCTCAGTAAACCTCCTTGATTAAATATATCAGTATAGATGAAGACCACAATCAAAACACCTTTTGTATTTCCCTAATCCCACAAACCAATACTATTAGTCATTTTTTGTATAATTATTTTTATTCTTTTAAGTATCTTGCAATTTTCCACTATTGCACATCTTTTTAAATATAGAAAAATAAAATTAAAAGATCACTTCACAGCTTCTTGTCCTTTTTATTCTTTTCTCTGTATTAAATCAGGTAGGCTTATTTCCACAAAGCATCATAGTGCTGACTCATTCAGAATTAACTCAACCAAGCCCCATGTCCTTCCCTTTTTATTCTTGTGCACAGATAGTTCTTCTTCCAGTTGTATTTATAATGTTTATATTTTTGTCCCTAAGTAACAGAGAAAACACATTGTGGTTATAGCCAGAGGATATAAGGAATTAAAGACAACAGGTTTTAGAGAATCCCACGGAGAATCACACTAGTTTCCTCCAGCACCAAATTTTAAGAATAAGTTTTCAAAATCTTTTAAGTCAATTTTGATTCATTTCTTCAATTTTTTGTTTTAACATCTCACAGATAAAATATAAAATTTTAAGGTGGTCAACAAATTATCTCACTGACCTTAGTTCCTTAGAAAAGATATGAGATATAGAGGAAATTGTGCTTTAAGATAGCAAGAATTTGTAAAAATAAATAAGTAACAAGGACTGATTGATTAAAGTTTATATCATGAATAAAACCTGGAAATCCTATGGAAGCTAGTATAAACTTTGTTGTTTGAGTGCTTAAAAAAAACAAAAAAGCAAGGTAGCTTTCAAAGCTAACATTTGGGAATGTTTTTTTTATTTTAATAATTTTTTATTTTCTCAATTACAGATGACAAACAATATTATATTAGTTTCAGGTGTACAACATAGTGATTAGACATTTATACAGCTTATGAAATAATAATCACCCCAATAAATCTAACACCCAATCAACACCATACATAATTGTTACAGCAATACTGACTATATTTCCTATGCTATACTTTACAACACCATGAATATTTTGTTACTAACAATTTGTACTTTTTAATCACTCCCCCTTTCTCACCCAACCCCTTAACACTCTTCCCATCTGGCAACTGTGTGTCTCTTTTAATCTAAAGTGAGTCCCTTGTAGGCAGCATATGTAAGGGTCTTGTTTTCTTATCCATTCAGCTACCCTATGTCTTTTGATCCATTTAACCCACTTATGTTTAAAGTAATTTTGAGAGATATGTAGTCATTGTCTTTAAATTTTTCATATTTTTTATCTTTTTCTTCTTATTCTTATAGAATTCCCTTTATCATTTCTTGTAATATTGGTTTAGTGGTGATTAACTACCTTAGTTTTTTCTTATCTGGGAAGTTCTTTACCTGTTCTTTACCAGCTTTCCTGAATAGAGTAATCTTGGTTGTAAGTCCTTGTGCCTCACTTTGAATATTTTATGCCAATCTCTTCTAGCCTGCAAAATATCTCTTGAGAAATCAGCTGACAGTCTATGGGAGCTCCCTTGTAGGTAACTGCAAACCGAGGTTGGCTGTCATTAGTGCCAGGCATGGGACTGCTTGGCAAAAGCTATGGGACATACCAAGGCCAGATACTGCTCCTTTAGGGTCTGTGAATCTTTGAGAGGTTTTAGGAAAGTCCATAGTATAAGCCAGGACAGGCTGTTTAAATGGAAAAGCCATTGGAAGTGGTTTTGGATGGCTTGTGAGTTAGGCAGGGCGGGGTCTCAGAGAATCACCAGGTTGGGGTGAATGATGTTAGCTAAGCTGATGGAGACTCAGATATGGTGCCCATCCATGTGTGCAAGCTGGATGCAGGTAGGACTCAACACAGGAACAGTGATCTCTGTCAGGACTTCTGTCTTGGAGAAAGATGCCCCTCCAGCTCTTTCTCTGAAGCCAGACAATTCAGTTTCTCCACGTATGTCCCCGGTGTCTTTTGCGTGACTGCCCTACCACTGGAGCACAGAGCAAATAAGTTCATGAGTGAGTGAGTCCATCAGTGAATAAGTCCATGGTCAGGCCCTTTAAGAGGAATGCCTGAAACTCCAGCCACTTTCCATCTCATTCAACCACAATCTCTGCTGGGTTTTATAGCCAAAATTATAAGGATGTCTCTTTCCAGCACTGTAACCCTAGGCTGGCTGAGACTCCTCGCTCCTTATTGAGAGACTTCCACAGTCTATATATCCCTCTCAATTGTTAACTGATACATTTCAGTGTGGAACAAACCCATTCCTAGTCTCCATCATTTCTACCAGTCTCGGTGTGGGTTCTTCTGTATATCTTTAGTTATAGGACTTCTGTTTAGCTAGACTTCAGACAGTTCTCGATGATGGTTATTCTGTACTTTAGTTGTAATTTTGACTGGTCTGGGAGAAAGCAAGCACAGCATTTACCAGAAGCCTTCCTGAAGATGTTTCTATAGTAGTAATAGATGATAAAACAGTCAGTCTTATATCAAAGCTAAATAGATATTCCTATGAAGCTGGTTCGTGCCTCAGTAAAATTCAATCTTTATGAGATACAGACAATATTAAAGTATACCAGTTTTTAAAAAAATGCAAGTCATAATAACTACCACAAATAGCTATTATTTTTACCTATTAGGGTTATTTCAAACTTGTATACTGAGACATTGCTTGATTTAATCTCACAAAATCTAAACACTCACGCTTTTTTCCAGACTGATTAGATTTTATTAATACCTTACTCAGCAAACTGCAGGAACTCAAACATCTCCATTCATTTGGTCTCATAAGCTAAAATTTTAAATATTTTTGACAAACTCTTTCTTCATTCCACACGGTAGGCTGTCACCAAGACTTGTCTAAGTTGAACTTGAGCTGTTTCTTATTCAACATTTCCTCTTTGCTCTAAGGACCAAGACATGCTGCACCTTCTTAATCTCAATAGTCTACCAATTATTTTAACAGTTCTCAAGTGATCTTTTGACATTAGTCAATCATCTTTTTGCTACTAGAGTGATTTTTTTTAATGTTTCTTTTATAGTTTCACTTTTTTGTGCACAATCTTTCTGACTTTTATATTGTTTAGGATATTGGGTTACAAATTACAGAAAACTCAATTGTGTAAGAATACTTAGTCACATGACTATACATAAGCACTTAGGAGACTAAGAAATGTAGTCTCTAACTGGGCAGCCCAGGACAAGCTTAAACCAGGTTAAAGTCTGTCCATCACTGATCAGACAGAGACAGATTCTAGTAATAGCAATCTCTGTGTAGTCACACAAAGACTCTGTAATTGTTTTGTTTTGTTTTTTAATGACCCTTCTAATAACATTTTTAGGTTGAAAGAATGTTAGTGTCACTAGACCAGCAACTTTAAAAAAAAAAACTATGCTCTGCTGAAGTTTAATATTCAGCCACATTGCCTTTAGACTACCTCCAGGCAAAAAAGTGGTTGAGTAATAAGAATTCTGGTCCCTCAATTCTTCAACTTGTAATAGCAGTATTTTACATGTTTTATATTTACTATTTTTTAATACGTATTTTATTTTTCAGCTCTATATCACACAGGTTAATCATAGATACTTTCTCATTCTAGGATAGATATTCCTCTTGACTAACCCATCTCCATTATTTGAACAATTATTTCTTAAGGTGAAACTGCATTAAAAACAGGAGATTGAAATCCTCCTCAGATATTGTTGCATAAGGAAGAAGAAAACTGAAAATGATTAGTCTAGTAAGTTTGTAAGAAAAATATTTTCTGCTCAGAATGTGAGAAATTTTCAATTTAGAATGTAGAGAAAAAAGTGATCTATAGACAAATACACTCAAATAATAGTAAAGGGTAACTGGTCTGAACTTAATGTTAAAACTCAGTATTTTTACCTTTCTGATAAATATTTATGACTTCCTATCAAGTTGTACAGTGCTGGAAGGGACAAGAAATAATATCCTTTGAATTAACTCAAGCCCTTTCCACACCAATCCACTTAATTATTTTCTCTCTTGTCTGCTACAGGTTTCTTGGTATTTAGAATATCAGAACTTTTTCAATAGACAAAAAGCTGACCTCTGACATCCAGCACACAGTTATAATTTTAATTCCAAGAGAACACCCACTCAATCCCGTTGACAGTAATCCTTGCCAGAGCTTTAATACACAAGGTAAAATCTCCCAAGACTAGACCTTTTTCTTGGCAGGACATCAAGGGAATGAAAAATACTTTGAAAGAAGAAGAGTTTTCTTTTGTTTGTTTTTAATTTTTACACATTAAAGTTTATTATTTGCCAAGTGCTTCTTCCAGGTTCAGCCTATAATGTCTAAAGAATAGAAAATGTATGTCCTTATGAGATTTTACTACAATGGAATTTATTAAAAGACTTTATGTGATTTACACCTTCAAAGATAGCCTAAGGGCCTTGCCACTCATATTCCTAACCTGGCTCCAGTGATCTTTGTATTCTTCCACTTCCTCTTCCAGAATTTAGGTATAGAATCCACATCACTATAATATTTCACTCATTCCTTATTAATTCCACTCCATTTTTTATTCTACTTTTTTATTTTTTAAATTTATATTATTTCTAATTTTATTTCTTTTGCACTTTATAAAAAGACCCATTTAATTCTGGATACATAAAAAAAATTATTAACAAACCATCAATTTCTTCTAGCTATATTGTTCTATCATATTAACTTTGTATGAAGCAGTTCTTCTGGACAAACCTTGAGTTTGTTTTTCTGTTCTAGCATTTATTTTCTTTGTTTTGCTAATTCTCATTTGGGGTTTCCATAATAATAATTTATTATACTACTTCATATAGTTCCCCATTACTCATTCTTTAACCTTCATCCTCAAATCTGTAACTGGGTAGTCTTTTTCATTAAAAATTTGAATGGGTAGAGTATTATGTAGTGTGACTGACCAAGGACACTTACTGAATTTATTCATCCTTCTCTCCTAAAAAATTCATTTTGGTAAATTGTCTATGTTTGTTAATGTTTCTACTCTCCCCCAATAATAGAGAGATAAAATAAAACCTCTATTAAGCAGTAAATCTGGAGAATTGGGGAAATTTTATAAAATATAAGTAACACTAGATGATCAATAAGAAAGTATAGAAATGTTGGTTTTAAAAACTTACTCTTCAGTAATCCTACATCCTTTTCTGAAACTCAACCCCTAAACTCCCTCACATGGCTTGAAAGCATAAGGTCAAAACCATTTAATTAGTGAAAACTAATTAAGTACCCAAATAGTATTTCAAAGAGTGGAGATCAAAGACATGGAACTACTATTACTAGAAAATATTTCTCTTTTTAAAATAAGGTAAATACATTGTGTAAAATAAAATGGAAGCATCTGCTTCTGTTGTAAATAAAAATTGTCAAGGAAATTAAAATATCAATTGGCAAGTTTACCATGTAAAATTATTTGAAAAATTCTGGACATTTTGTTTAAGACGGTAACATTAGGGTGATTATATTTACTGTCTAAGTTGTGACACTTTTAAAAGTAAAAGAGCATTATTATATTATAATTATGTTGGATGACAGATATAAAGTGGGACCACCTCCAAAGAAATTGAGATATATGATTATTCTTTAAAAATCACAAACTTTATACACTTAGGTATAAATGCAGCCCACAATTCCATATCTATTTCTTGAAAATAATGTTGAAAACTCCTCAGATACCATGAACAAAGTAGAAAGGAAAAACAAAGATAAATTACAGAAGGATTACTATCTATAAAAAGTATCAGAGAGCAGACAGAAGTATTATCATTATAATTAGAGAATATACTATTAGTATCCAAAAGTGGAAAAGACACATAGACAACTGGAATAAAATAAGTATCTTGATTTATCTTCTAATTCAAAATAAAATTGAGTAATAAAATGGAGTTTATTTTAATAGAATTCAAGTGCAGGTCAATATGATCAAATTAAAAATAAAAGTATGAGTTGACCATCTATCTGGTAATTTAGTCATTAACAATAATAAAAATTTCTATGGCATGAACTTCAGGCTGATAGATACAGGAGCTATATTAACTATTGCATATCTGGTTAACAGTTTACAAACTTCCAGGATATGAGCAGACACAATTTTAATCAATAGGCTTTACAAATGTTTCCTATTAACTAAAAGAGAGCTGAAAGTACATAAAGAGGGAAACTGTTTCTTATAAATATTTATAACCTAAAGCATTTATTCAATGCCTGTTTTCACATTAGAATTGTGAAACTGTCTTAAAAACTTGTCCTAAGAACAGTTATCCTAAGAACTTGGCTAGAATTTGTCCTAAGAACATTATCAGGATCTAGTTCATGTTCAGAAACAACAGCAATGTTCTCTTCTTCCATAAAAGAAAGACCTATAAAATTTGTGAGAATCAGAATTCTAGAATAGGAGGAGAATCATAATTGATTTTAAAGCTGGAAATATAATAGTCTATCATTAAGAAAACATCAAACTTATTTTTGAAATATGTTTGGTCATTAATAATAATGTGACATTTTCTAATGTAACACACTATTCATAATATTTGCTCTATTTAGAAAAGCTTGTAAAACAAAACCAACAAAAATCAAATATTTAAAATGATACTGTCACAAGTTATTTCTACTTTTAAGACTCCATTCTTGTTTCTATAATTTCACCTGTGTTTAGCAAGCTGTAAACAAATATTCATTCTATAATAAATAAATTCAAATTTATGACAATAATATTTATAAGTCTGTTTAGTTTCCTTATACCCTCTAACTCAATTTTCTTAACTAAGAAAGCTAAAGTGTCCTTTTTTTTACTGTAAATGCTCTTCAGCAAACACTAATTTCATCATTTCCTACTTAAAATTACAGATTTTTTTTCACTCAAATATGAACAGAGTTTCATGTTTTTTTTATTGATATAAGAAAACAAAATGTGATGTATTTTCCCTAGCAAATACCAAGAAAAAGTAATACAAACCAACTGTAACAGAAAATAGGGTAGCATTATCAAGTTGGATGCTTTTCCTAAAGATCAGTACACTTACAGAAGGTCTAAATGTGGACAGTTTTTCATTAAAATCCTATGGTGTTGAGATCAAATAGGTTTTAATGCTAATAAACTTGCCAAGATGTTTTGGTTTTATACAAATATTTGGCTTTAGAGTCTTGTGAAATACAAAATCTTTTCTTTTTAATTTTGTTTTGCTTTGTTTCAATTTTAATATCTATCTTTACTTTGTGTTTTCACAGCACTGTAAAACCTGGGAATGAGAGCCACCTCCCCACCCCCAATTTTTGGCCTGTTTTAAACCTCCCCAGCTCTCTCAACCACCAACAGCACTGTGGTTAGAGGAGGCACGATTTGGTAGGACCCTTACATATTCGTTTGAGGCTATAATTTTTGTTCCAGTAACTAACACTTCATTAAGTTAAAATAGTTTCATTATGAAAGGAAATATTCACAGAGAATTTAACCAATGAATGGAAAATTACTAAGTTTCCAACCAGTTTGATTCAAACTAAATGTAAAGCTTATTAATAACGCTGGTCTATGTTTTGAATTTTGAAATTTTTTTAATTGCCGGAGAATGAAGACAAGAGGCATTTGTAACCTTTTAAATTTACCTCAGAAGAGCAAAATAGCATACAAAAAATACTTAATTACTCTTTACAAATATGTCATCTTCTATTTCATTGAAATTGAATGCAAATGTATGCTTTATTTTCTTTAAAAACTGTATATTATGTCCTGGACTTTATGCTCACATTTAAGCACAGAAATTCTTGTTTTATCTCATTCATTTGTTCAACAACTATTTACTGAACACTCACTGTGTTCAAAGCATTGAACTAGTACACCAAGGAAAGCAAAACTAAGAGTTCCCTCAGGAATTAACATTACAGAAATTACATAATCAAAATTATTTCTTTACAATCATGATAAGTGGCATACAAGTGAAGTCCCAGGTACTAAGAATATTTCTCTGAAAAAAAATCATTTAAAATTATATCTGAAATAGAGTGAGTCTGGCTTAGGTGTAGGATGATGATAAAAAGGATAATTAATTTAATAAAAATAGACAGCCTAAAGAGAAAAATAGCATGACTCATTTGAGGAGATGAAAAGGAAACCAAAAACACTACTGAAACTGGAACACAAATAACCAAGTAGAAAAAAGTGCTGACTCTGGAGTCAGATGTTTTAGATACCCAGTTCTGGCACCATCATCACTTCCAGGTTATATAAGTTTGTGTGACTTCAGTTTCCTTATCAATAGGATAAGGATAATAACAGTACTGACTCTATCATTGCTAGAAGGATTAAAGAGTTTACACATTTACAAGCTTATGAACACTTAGAAAATGCTACAGTAATGTTAGCTCTTTTTATTATTAAGGTTGGCATATTTCCAACGAGAGTGCCTAAAATATATGTATTATTTATTGTACTTTTCTTTCTCTGAACTACGTCTTCATTTATTCAATAAGACGAGAATAGGAATTCTTTGTACATCTACAGCACATGTTGAACAATTTAAAGCAAATGGTCGAAACACTGGCATATATTTTCAAAATACCCTTTGCAAAGATCTCACAAACTACAGTCCCAGGAAATTCAGCTCTGTCATCTTGATGGTGGTCATCATTATCATTATTATTTGGTTTAGTTTTCCTTTAATAAAGCTAAGTCATTAAGCCTGGGAATGGTTGTTTTACACATATACCAAGTCTAGAATTGAGTTCCATTATTATGCCTGAACTCTTACAGTAACAACTACTTTAGATTTTTTTTAAATACTGTAATATGGTATAAAATTAGGGCCCATTAATACAGAATAACTCTATATAAATGTACATGTGTCTTTGAACCAAACTGTAAGTTTTAAGCTTTAACTGATTTTTACAATTTTTGTTTTCTTTTTCTTCTTTTCTTTCTTCCTATTTCGTCTTATTATTTTTATTCACTTCTTACTATGTAGCCAACACAAGCTACCCTCCTTGTTTTTTCAAATCTTGGCCATTCAAATTTAATTAAATTCTTCTTATTTTGTTGGTCAATTACTTTTCTAGTCCTGTTTATTTCTGAAGTCTGGAATACTTAGAGCCTCCCATTTGTAGAAGAATTATCGAGGCCAATTATTTTCATATCATTTGTTACACATGCAAGAGATTATTTCGGCCCTGTTCTCTGACCTGAGGTCATAAAGTTCTCACATATAGCCTATAAATGCAGAATTTACTACAGAGACCAGCGAACCCACTGATAGTGATGTTCTTACTCCAAGTACTTATCTGACATTCCTAGTACAACAGAAATTCAGGCTCTGGATGAATCCCTCTAAGCTCTCTTGGAAAGATTCCCAGCTTTACTGATGTTCACTCAGGAAGAGATTCAGGACTTTTCTAAATTTATCTGAAAATGAAACTACTCGGGGGAGTGATTATAATCCATTTATAGTCTGGCTCTGCATGAACATCTATCCTGAAACTTGCCTATAATCGTCAAAGACTAAAAGTATTCACTCCTGAAGCCCAAATACTTGTCTTACTTAATTTCAAATTCTGTGTTAGGGCTTTTGAGTGTTCATTAAGGCTTCCAAGACCCATTTGGTTTTTCATTTATCTTAATTTAAAAATATATGATGCTTTTTCATTACAGGTACTACCGTGAACTACCTCATTCCTAATTGGCTCCAGTTCTACATTTCTACTCACTATAAAATTAATAATCAGATTATTATGAAAAATTAAGGAAGCAGAGTAACACATATCCATCATCATCCACTACTCCAAGAAGATTGATTTCAGCATATTTCCTTTCTAAATTTCTAAAACTAAAGGTTTTTTTTCTCATGCAGTTAAAGTTCAGAAAAACAGCAATTCTTTATTCAAAATGAAATCTATAGTCTATATCCACCAGTCCTCCCCAAAATAGAACACATCAAATTTTTTTTGCATCTCTGTAGCATTTTAAAATACAAAGATGAGTATATATTTTACAAATGCCACCATTTCCAGGGCAGTATATCTTTCCATTTTAAAAAAGTGCAATGAGAAAGTTACACTTTAAAATCAATGACAGCCTTAAACAATAAGAAAGAAAGATGCTTTAAGCTGAAAAAAAAAAGATAAAATCGCATCTTCTTTCTTTGTTTTTTTTTTTTTTTTTTTTTTGCATGCAGGAAAAAAAAGCATAATAAGAAGGAACTAAGCTATCCTTGACTTTTTACTTTGTCAAGAAAATTTACCATCCTGGCTAAAATATATTGCATAATACTTGGGGGTTTAAAGTTAAATTATATACCAAGTAATTATGGTTGCATGTGGATCTACCCATTTAGAGCTTTCTGTAAACATATAGTTATCTGAAGTACATTAACCGTGACTATTTCTTAATAAAGAAATAGCATTTCTGTATGTCACATATGGAGTTATGCTTACATTCACATAAAAGCTAATACTGATTTCTAAAATGCAGAAAAGATTTCACAAGAGGCCATATGAGCACACTTAAATGGATAAGATAGGAAATTTACTTTAGGGTAATTTAGTAATTTTTGCACTCCAGTGGGGTTTGTTTATTCACAGGAAGAACACATCTTTGTGGAAACAAAGTCCACAGTCAAGAGATTCTCTTGTCCTTTCTTTTTGTTCTTAATCCTAGATTGGCCAGGGGAACATATAATTACTAAAGAAAATCTTCTCTTTTTTCTTCTTCCTTCAATTCCCACAGGCAATAGATATACACTGGGATAGAAGTGAGATATTACAGTTACTCCAAGTAGCTAGCAAATCTCATAACTTTGGTTCTACAATATTTAATATGTTTAGGATATCAACCAATGTACACATGAGATTTCTCCCTTTGTATCATGTGAAAGGCTAGCTGAAGTTAATGCTGTTAAACCAGAGATACTAGACTGGACTATAAAACATTCTATCTAGGTTCTAATACCACAGAGTGCAAGCAAGATGTGGGTGTTGGAGAGATTTGCCACTGTTAGGTAGAAAAGAAAATCCATTGAACTAAGTCACACCTTGTTTATCTTCTATGGGATTGACACTTTTGCCACTATTGTTTGGATTTTCTATGACACATTGCTGCTTCTTTTTTCTTCATTTTGTCATTATGTGAAACAAGTGATCTACACATTGAAGTGCATGGTGCAAAAATCACTCATTATTTTTTTCAAAGAAAATAAGAAAATTTAAGTCTTAGTAATCTTTAGTACACTGCCTTTGTCATTGTTATATAATGTATAAATAAATATACATTTATGAAGAATATATACACTACACATTTTTACTAGAGACACACAAAAATCAATAAAATTTGAAACCATTTGTCTCTACAAACAACTAATATTGCTATTTTAGAAAATGTTCTTGGGAAAATAAGCAAACTCTCTGTCCCATCCCTGCTCTTCTTCTATAAAAGTGGAGGCATGTTTCTAGGATCTCTCACAAAACAAGACATCCTCTCATAAGGGGCTTCTTTCTGAGAGTATTTTATGCCTGAGTTGGGAGTTTTCTGACATTGTTTATGAAAGGGCAATTATGATAGTCAGTCTTCGAGAAGACCCCCACCTTCCAGGATCTAGGTGTTTGTGTAGTCTCTTCCACATCAAATAGAGTTGACCTGTGTAACCCATATAATACTGAATAAATTATAGTATGCAACTTCTAAAGCTAGGTTATAAAACACATTGCGACTTCCATTTTGCTCTTTTGGATCACTTACTCTGGGGAAGCCAGTCGTCATGTCATGAATATACTCAAGGAAACGAAGGGTGAGGAATTGCACCTTTCTAAAACATTTAACAAGGAACTGAAGCCTCCTGGCAATACCCAATAAGAATTTCAGTTTTCCTAGCAACAGCTAGCAAGTAACTGACACCCTCTCCCAATAGCTGTATGAGTGAGCCATCTTGGAAGCAAATCTACCAACCTCAGTCAGGTCTTCAGATCAGGTATGTGGGCCCAGCCAACATCTTGAATAGAATCTCAGGAAAAAGCCTGAGCCAGAAAGACCTAACTCAGCTACTCAAATTACTGATCCATAGAAACTCTTGGATAATAAAGGTTTACTGTATTCAGTTTCAGTTTGAGGGCAATTTGTTACTCAGCAATATATAATTAATACATCTTTGTTCAATCATCACTATTCTAACACAAAATCTAAACACAGACATCAAAACACTGGATGAACCATATTAAAAGTGATAAAAATATGTCCTCTCCATTGTAATGCCCATAAAAAGCAGAGAAGGAACACTGATGAGTAAGCTTGGGGAAAATGATGGATATTTTTAAGATCTCAGAAGAACAGAAGTCAAATTATCAAAGTGAAATATTTGTTCATTTTTCCAAATTTTACCAAATATTCTAGCCAATTAAAAACTCTCTAATTCTAACAGCACAGAAGTGTAACACCCTGGTCTTCTTCTATTTGTCAGTGGGGACAATGAAGTTAGCTCCTACTCCCATGAGCTCTAAGTACATTGTTTTTCTTTCCACATTTTAATTTTTTTTTAACTTTAAAGAAAAATCTGACTGCATTAATCTCACATTCCCATAACACGCATGCATTCATGCATATACATGCATACACACACACACACACATATATATGTATATATACATAATTTAATCTATATTAATCTTATATAATAAAAAAATTCCAGCTAGTTTTCAAAATATATTTTTAATCTTCTTTCGGAAAACCAAATGATTCTTGAAGAAAGGATGATGGGTCTTACTTTTCTCCTGTTGTTCCTCAAAGTGATTGGAAATATGTTCTGCATACAGTAAGTAAGTGATCAAAAAATGTGGTTAACTATTGGAAAAAATAAACAGTGGACTTCAGTAAGAAATTATATTACTACCTAATATAGTCAAAGAAAGTAAATTAGCATAGATAGAATTATACTTTAGGTCAGATAACAAAAACACTAGCATAATAATATACCATAAACCTCCTGGTCATGTCCACATTGACCTCATACTAGAGAATCAGTGTTAATTTCCACCAGATTTAACTCAATGATTGAAGTTTATAACTAGAATTATAACCATTTGCCTTTTTAATAAGAGGAAATTCAAAAATATATTTGATTTCATTTAGTATCATTAAAAACATTAAATAAATAATACCAGCAGGATTACAAGGTATCTAACTTACATTTGATGCCCAGAATTTCTGTCAGAGGCCCACACTGTCTGCAAGAGGCCCACAGCTCCAGTTGCCCATTTGATCCACAGATGATTAGACTAGAAGTTTCCCGGTGGGTCCCATCCATTAGCTGGCCTGAGACCTATAATGTAAGAAAAGATTGATTGGACCAATTCATTCTTGTTTTATAATTCTGAACTTGTTAATCAAGGGGTTTATGTACACTAAATATGTATAATTGTCATGCTGGGCCATATGCAAAATCATGAGGAAAACAAAACAGAAATCAAGCTGATAAAGAGTAGGAACAATCCAGCAGACTCAAGTAGAAAAGGAGAGATGAGAGAGTCCTGTAGACTCCCTGACAGGCGAGATCAGAGTCTTAGTTCTTGACTTTATTATAATTTCTGGTTCCATTTCACTTGAAATTTGACTGTGTGTCAATATCTATTCCTCTGCATTATTACAATAACTCTCATTGACTTTTAACCTGAGCAATGCTGGGTGGGTTTTTATTCCTTGCCCCAACAGAAAACTTTGGTTGCAACACTCCTTTAGGCTAAATATGAAAGTGAATGGGAATATTACATCAGTAAAGTAGCATCAACAAAGATGAATGCAAAGCTACTTCAAAGAAATAGCAATGAGATAAACCTTAACCTATTCCTCTTGTCTGAAGAAACTTTCTCAGAGTAATCTCATTCACCACCATGGAGTCAACTACTATATTTAGAGAGATGATCCCCAAACCTAACCTTCAACCCAGATCCCTTCCTGAGTAATTCGGATTGCTCCATAGACCTCTCTACCTAAATTTCTAATGACATTTTATATTCCACAAGTTAAAATTAAAGGTCATCATTCCCTCTTATGTTCTATCTTGAGTAACCTCACTGTCTTACCCAAGCTGAAACTTAAATTCACCCGTGACAATTTTTACACCCTCATTTCAGTCTTCTCCCTGCTCTTACATATCTATTTTCTAAGATCTCCAATAGATCTTTTTAACATTTCTCAAATATGCATCTTCTTAATTTCTAGCATTACTGCAAGTCTACCATTTTAATGTCATCAATGAGCTACACACTGCCAAATCTAGCCAAAAATTCTCAAATCTTCTCTGGCATGACTATCTGCAGTATTTATACTCTCTCCTTCTTGAATTCTATTTTTTTCTTTGTTTTGGGGAACTCCTTCTGTCTCTTTAGACACGTGTCTAAATCCTATTTATCTTATTCTCTAAAAGTCTTTCTCATTGCCAATTTCTAAATGCTGGAGTTCCCAAGAGTCAGTCTTTGGACCTCATCACTACCTACAATCACTCTGCAGGTAAGATATCATCCAATGTTAAGGCTATCACATATTTTACATGATAATAATCCCCAAATCTATATCTCCAGGCCTTATATCCTTAAATCTGGATTTAAATAATCACTGATTTGTTCAATATATTTATATTATAATTATCTATTTGACATCTCAAACTCAACATATAAAAAATTATACACTTGATATCCTCCTACTTCCCACAAAATACTACTCTACCTGAAAACTTTGTCACTGTACTATAGAGCAATTTCATCAATCCTGTTTCTTAGATGAAAACATTGGGAATACTTATTAACTCTTCTTATTCTCTCACACTATATATCTAAGCTATTTACAAATTCTGTTAGTGCAAGATTCAAAATACATTCAAAATTTGATCATAGTCTCATTAATGTTGTTCTTCATTTTCTACTCAGTTTGTTCTCTACTGAATAACCAGTGATAACCTCTGAAAAATTAAATTATAGCATAACTCTTCTGCTCTAAAACCTTTTTAAGGTGTCCTGTTTCACTAGGAGTAAAACTGGAAGCTCTACAGTAGCCTACAGGGCCTGCTATAATTAACACCCCCCTCCTCATACTGTTCACTCTATGACCTCTCTGACTTCTAATGTGCCAAACATACTCCACCTGAGAGCTTTGGAACTTGCTGTGCCTCCTGCCCATTAAACTTTTCCTTCAGATATCTGCACTGTTCATTCATTCTCTATCTAGGTTTCTGCTCAAATATCAACAGATCAGACCTTCCCTGACCATTTTATCTAAAAGGGCAAAACTGCTTTAGGCATACCTCATTCCACTTCTCCTCTTTAACTTTCTCCACAGAACTTATCAGAATCTGACACACTATATTTATTATTATTATTATTAATTTCTTTTATCCCCCTCATGTCAAATACAAATTTCAAGAGGTCTGGAAAATTATTTAGTTATAGTTGCTTCTAATATCTATTACAGTGTCTCTTGTATATTAAGCAATAAATATTTATTGACATAAATGATAAGTGAATGGATTTATTCAAGAACACAACTATGCAAATATCCAAGTATCTGAAAAAAAAAAAAAAAACCTGCCTGTAAAAAGCTGTAAGAAAGCAAGAAAAAATCCAAAAGCTATATACATAAAACTGGGGTCCAAGGAATGGGGAAATTATATGTTTCTTAACCTAAACAGAGGGAGAGAATCAGGACAAAACTTCAAGGCAGGTTTAGAGGTCGCAATGACTGAATAACACTCTCAGGGGGCAGTGACAGTGGTGGAGACAGGAGTGGTGATGATTCATTATTTCTGACATTGTTACCATGTCAGAGAGTTGAACAAGAAAACTCGTTTTAAGAACAAAGAAGAAAAACAACATAAAGAGGTCCAGAGATGGTTTCTCAGAAGAATCGATCCTTGAAGGATAAGGAGCATTTTGTCAGCAAGTTAAGAGAAGATAGGCCATTCCAAAGAAGAAAACAGAAGCCAATACTGAGCTTGATGAATACAATAACCTAGCAACTTCAGGGAATGGTAGTGGGGACTACAGCAGAGGGAGAGATTTCTTTAGAGAAGTAATATCAGAAAAGGGGTTAGCTGAGTGGCTATAAATACTATTTCTACATTTGTAAATTAATCTCTGTAGAAAATTGAAAATTTTAAAGTAGAATTAAAGGAGAAAATTGTAAAATTTGTCTAAAGTAGCAGAAATGTCTCTAAGAATATAAAAATCACTTGACTCCTTCCACAGACACACTGATTCAGCAACAATACATGAACCAATTCTCTTTATGATAAATTTAGACAGGAGTTAAAAGGCCCTAGCATCCCAGGTGAGTATAAAACTAAATGATTCTATCTGAAGACAGATTTTTTTTTTAAACCATGAATTGTGTGTGGTGCTTTCTAAGTTGAAATCTTCAAGTCTTTTGAAATTTATCATTAATTGCTGGGTATAATTTGTGCAGCAATAAATTAACTATGGCTTTGAAACTGCCATAACCTAGGGGGCCCAGCATACAATAGGCTGGAACCTCAGTGCTATGGGTTGTTGGAGAAGAATAAATAATCAGGACTAGAAAAGTGCTTACAAAACCAAAAGGTGTTCACTCGCAAAAGAAGGTTTATATACTGAAATTTGGTTTCATTTTGAGCTAATATTAATATCCAAGGCTTTCAATCTATTACCAGGAATAGAGTAGCAAAAATTGCCAGTCCATTCTACTAAGAGCAGCTATATAGGCTGAACAATCGTAGTTTGATTAGCAGAAAGGGAGCATTTGTCATCCTGGCAACTGGACCTATATCAGTGCCTTTATTTCCAAGCATATTCACTGATCATATTAATAAGATTGCCTGCCCTGCTGAGAATGACCTTAAGAAATCGGTGGAACTGAGCCTGCAGAGGACAGAAGGCTCCAAACACAGTAAAAGCTGCATCTGTCAACTGTTACTTGTTTTTTTCTCTATCTTACTATTTAATTCTTACTTTATTACTTTCTGAACATCTATTGCTAGTTTCTGTAGCTAGATGGTAAGTTTAAAAAAAAATGACCAGGACTCATAGGTTATCAAATTAATTCCACAGTATTAAACCTTTAGATGCTGCTCAATCTATGTTGACTAATTTTGGAAATAAACCTCTAAAGATATTTTTTTTAAAAATTAAAGAGTGACATTAACAAGATGGCAGAATAAGAAGCTCCAGACCCTTCCTCCCACAGACACACTGATTCAGCAACAATACATGAACCAATGCTCTTTATGAGAAATCTAGAAAAGAGTTAAAAGGCCCTGCATCCCAGGTGAGTATGACACCAGCTGCATCAAAGACAGTAGGAAAAGTTTTGGAGCCCTTTCAGTACAGTTTCTCTTCCTAGCTCAATACCATGTGATCAGGAGAAAACTCCCAGCTTCTTCATGAGTGTGAAAGAGAAGACTTGATTGTACAGCCAGATTTCTTTGGGTGAGGGGGCATTGCCCAAGGGATTGGCTTCTGTCTTGCTTATCTCAGGGCACTGATAGGGTTGAATACAATCTAGATGCCTGGGAGCCAATGAGAATGGCAATGAACAGAAGCACTGAGCTGCATCCTGCTGCCCAGAGGACCTGCAGTACAGCAGACATAGGATGATATAGCTCAGTGGCCTCTTCGTTGAGTGATAAAGAAGAGTGGAGCATGTGTTCATTGTCTCAGGATTCTGGGAGCTCCCTGAGGGACTAGTTTCTGTCTAGTCCAACTTGGAGAACTGATGTGACCTGACATAATCGAAATGTCTACAGATGGTTTAAAACAAAAGAAGAACTGGGTGTCATGCTGCTGCTTTGAAGGACTTGTGGTACAGCAGACATACATGAGAGGAAGCAAGAAATTAGAAGATCCCTTGCTTTCTTACAGTTTCATTTAATTACCATGAAGACCTCCACCATTATCTCAGGTGGAGATTCTACAGCGCCTTGTTTAAAAGCCCCAGCTCTAGACATTGTCCCTGTGAGTTTAGGTACTGGTTCTTTCAAGTATTAATTCTGTAATCTGAGAAAATTTACTTAAATCTCTGAACTTTAGTGTCCTCAACTGTAAATGGTATAGAAGTTAGAAGATAAAAAAAATATATATATAACTATAATTATAAAAATATGTTAATGGATAAACAATATAAAAAGAAGTAATTTGTGAGATGAATATCATAAACTGGGGGGGGGGTAAAAGTAGAGAATTTTTGTATGCGATTAAAATTAGGTCATGAACCTAAAATATATCTTTTTAACTAAAAGACATTTTTTGTAAGCCAAATAAACACAAAGAAAATATCTACAAAAGTTAAACAAAAGAAAAAGGTATCAAACCATGTCACTAATATTTATATATATATTTATATATTTATTATAATATACATTTATATATTTATTATAATATATATTATATACATATAAATACATTTATTTATATGTATATATATCAACACAAAATATATATATAATATATACAAATATATCAACACAAAAAAAACAAGAGAAGAAAAGAAGGATAAAAATACTAGACAGTAAATAATGAACAAATGGCAATAGTAAGTCCTTCCCTATCATAATTACTTTAAATATAAATAGATTAAACTTCCTAATCAAAAGGTATAGAGCAGCTGAAGGTATATAAATAAAATATTAAAATTAAAAAATATATGATCTCACCATGTGCTGTCTATAAGATATTCACTTTAGATTTAAAAAGATACGTAGCTTAAAAGGAAAGAATAAAAAATGAGTCTATTTAAGTGATAACCGAAAGAGAGCAGGGTTGGCCATACTTTAATCATAAAATACAAACTTTAAGCCAAAATCTTATCAAGAGAGATAGGAAAGATCTTATATAATGATAAAAAAGTCAATTCACTAAGACTAGAACAATTAATTACATGAAACAAATGTTAATAGACTAAAGGGAGAAATAGACAGCAACATAATAATAGAAAGAGATTTCCATTTTTAATAATGGCTAGAATATCCAGACAATAGATCAATAAGGAAACAAAGGATTAAACAATGCTATAAACCAAATGGACCTAAAGGACATATTTAGAACATTCTAGACTAGTAGAGCCTAATCTTTTTGGTACCAGGACCATTGCTCCTATGAGAATCCTCCTATGAGGTGGAGCTGAGGTGGTGATGCTAGCGCTGGGGAGTGGCTACAAATACAGATGAAGCTTCAGTCACTTGCCTGCTATACACCTCCTGTTGTGAGGCCTGGTTCCTAACAGGTCATAGACAGATACCAGTCCATGACCTGGGGGTTGGGACCCCTGTTCTAGACAACAGCAGAATAGAGATTCTTTTTCAAGTATACATGAAACATTATTCACGATAGATCACATGTTAGGCCTTAAAACAAGTCTTAATTAATAAGATTGAAATCATACCAAGTATCTTTTTTAATCACAATGGAATAAAACTAGATATCAAAAGCAGAACTGGAAAATTCACAAAGATTCATAAGTTAAATAACACATTCTTGAACAACCGACTTGTCAAAAAAGAAAAATTATAAAATATCTTGAGACATATGAAAACAAAAAGACAATGTAAAAGAAATTATGAATATCTGAACATACCTATAACTAGTAAGGAGATTGAATCAGTAATCAAAAACTTCCCAGCATAAAAAAAGCCCATGACCAGATGGCATTACTCAGGAATTCTACCAAACATTTAAAGAAAAATTAATGCCACTCCTTCTCAAATCATTCCCAAAAATATTGAATAGTAGAGGACACTTCCAAATTCATTTTAGGAGACCAGCATTACCCTGACATCAAAGTCAGAAAAAAAGGCCAATACAAGAAAACTACAGGCCAATATCCCTGATTAACATCGATGCAAAAAATCTCAAAAAAATATTAGCGAACCAAATTCAACAGCATATTAAGAAGATCATACACCATGACCAAGTGAGATTTATCTCTGGGCTACAAGAATGGTTCAGCATATAAAAATTAATTGGTGTGATACATCACATTCTCAGAAAAGAGGATAAAAATCACATAATCATCTCAATAGATGCAGAAAAGTAATTTGATAAAATTTAATACCCATTCAAGATAAACTAACTATAGAAAGAAATTACCCTCAACAGAATGAAGGCCACAAATAAAAACTCTGTAGTGAACATTATCATCAACGTTAAAAAACTGAAACCTTTTCCTCTAAGATCAGAAACAAAACATAATGTCCACTCTCATCACTTCCATTCAACATATTACTGGAAGTCCAAACCGGAGCCAAATCAGAAAGGAAGTATAATTACTACTGCTCACAGATGACATAATCATATATGTAAGAAAACTCTAAAGACTCCATTAAAAACTGTTAGAATAAACAAATTCAGTTTACAGGATATAAAATTAACAAAAATAAGCTGTATTTCTATACACTAAAAACAAACAATCCAAAATGAAATAAGAAGACAATTCCATTTACTATAGCATCAAAAAAAAAAGTTGGAATTAACTGAGGAGGCAAAAGATTTATACACTAAAAACTACAAATCATTGCTGAAACAAATTTAAAAATACAAAATAAATAGAAAGACATCTATGTTCATGGATCGGAAGACAAAATTATTAAAATGTCCACACTATTTCAAATGATCTACAGATTCAGAGCAAGTCCTATTAAATTTCAATGGCATATTTTCCCCAAAATAGAAAAAAAATTCTAAAATCCACGTGAAATCACAGAAGAACCAAAACAGTCCAAAGAATCCTGAAAAAGAAGAATAAAACTGAATGTCTTATAGTCCCTGATTTCAAAATATATTATAAAACTACAATAAACAAAACAATATGATAGAAAGACAGACATGTAGATCAATGGAGCAGAATAGAGAACACAGAAGTTATCGTATGCATATACGGCTAACTGATGAAGATCAGTAACAAAGGTGCCAAGAATACACAATAGGAAAAGGACAGCCTCTTTGACAAATGGTTTGGGAAAACTAGATGTTTCCATGCAAATGAGTACAATTGAACCCTATCTTACACTGCACACACACATACACAACAAAATCAACTCAACATGGATTAAAAACTTAAACATAAGACCTGAAACTATAAAAATGTTAGAAGAAAACATAGGAGAAAAGCTTCAGAACGATTATTTTGAATGTGACACCATAAAACACAGGCAACAAAAGCAAAAATATACAAGTAGAACTACATTAAACTAGAAGAAAACTTCTGCACAGAGAAAGAAACAACAGTGAAAAGGCAACACACAAAATAGGAGAAAATATTTACAAACTCTATGTCTCATAAAGGGTTAATATTAAAAATATATAAGAAATTCATGTAACTCAACAGCAAGAAAAAACAATCTAATTTAAAAACTAGCAAAGAATTTATATAAATATTTCTGTTATAAAAAAAGAAAGGATTTAAAATCATTATGGGAATTAGTGAGACAAATATAGATTTATTGTTACCATTTCAGAACTAGAAAAAGATGACTGTCCTAAAATATTGAAACAATCAAATTGAGACAAAGAAAATGGTAAACCATATAAACTATTGAATTATACTTAGGAAGTGGTTATCTGAAAATGTAGTTCAGGTGAAATATAATTAAGTTAAAAATTACTTCATCAAATTAGCAAAAAGTAACCTCAGATAAAATTCATGGAAATTACAAAATTTTTTGTAACCATTTGAAGTTGACAGAGTATAATAGAAAGAAAGAAAGAAAGGCCTGATGAACTTGATCTCTGTGCAGTTCAGTAACATGTATTGCAAGTTCACTTAGACAAACTAAAGAAAAAGCCAGAAAGAATAATACTGACACTAACAGAGATGAAGTAAGTAAGGAAACTTTCCAGAACTTGAAAAGTTTTATGCTCAAAAGTACTGATGACACAGCAGGAATTAAGCCTTTATCCCTGAAGCTAGATCTGGTTAATATTTCATGGAACCACCTCTCTTCGGAAGTAACCAAATTAATTCAGCGGCTACACTGAGATCTGAGAGCACACAGCTTCCTCACATACACATTTGACAGAGGCCCAGTTTCCTGCAAAAGCAGCTGGAGTTCTGTCAACACAAGGGAGTCGCCCAGTGGAAGATACTGTAATGCCATGCTGGTAGCAAACAAAAGCAGGGAACAGACTTTGGAGAATGGCCCCAGGAAAACTAATACAACCAACACACACCCCAGAACCTTGTCAATCACTGGATTTATTTATTCCTTTATTTGTGTATTGATTAAGTTTCTTCCAGCACATTCCCCTTCCTAATGAAGTTCTATATGGAAATCCAACAAATAAAACAGGAAAAAGTAGACCTAATCTGATTGAAACAGTTTGGGAAATTCAGAGCTCTGCTAACCCTTCCCGGCCCCTCTTGGCCCCAGGTGTCTTCTACGTTGTTGCTGCCTTGCAGAATAGTTTGAAAAAGAATAGATATAAACCATTTCTATGAAGCTTCAAGTTTTCTTCTGTTATTTTTAGATTTAGAATAAAGATAACTAAATATTTTTCTGTAAATAAAGGCTAAGATACTATTAACAAAAATTTTTTTAAGCAAAGACATATTCCCAGTTGCCAATCAACACATTAGGTAATCAACCCAAGGAAGCTGTGAAATGCAATGCACAGAAAAATTAATTTTGCATTTAAAAAAATTAATTTACATTTTTAGAAGAAATATTTAATAACATCAATAACTCACAAGGCATGGACAGGTCCTGGGGATATATACATAGCATGCAGGGCCCAGAGGTCAAAAGATATACGACATGAAATTAAGTCACACTTATTTAATACTATTCCATAAATCTCAACATTTGGGCACCCACCAGCTTGGTTGGCAGGAGCCCACTCTTTTTTCAGGGGCTGCACCCTAATATTTCTAGAAATTCTCTGGAATGCTTTCATGTCTCTACCAAGCACATCTGGTCATCTACTCCTGTCAGTGGGATAGGAACTCACATATACTACTCAAGGCTCCAAGTACAAAAATGGCAACTCTGAAAATACTGCTTCTGTTAAATCAATGCCTCCCCCACCAGCCTCATTTAACTCAAGCACAGCTGACCTTGCTGCTGGAGGAAGGAGAGACCTTTCAATATTGGAGTCGCTAAAGCATCTGAGCACCTGTGGTCACCAGCCCCTGCCATCCATGAGGATGTGCTTTTCATCACCAGCCTTGTGTACAGTTATGTAATACATAAGCAGTGATGGATCCCGGGTGGGGAAGGAGGCAGGGGAAGTGATGCCCTGCTTTTATTTTGTACTCAGAGAGGTGAGCTGCAGCAGTGCAGCCTGGCCAAAGAGTTCAAGTGCTGCTAGGTGGAATGAAAACACCCTCACACTCTACTGTCTTCCTGGCTTAGGCTCCATCCGCACCCATGTTAAGCATGTCAGAAGCTGTTTCATATAGAAGGGTGGAAAAGAAAGAGGAAGCAAGAGGAGGGATATGGAAAATTAATTACAAGAAAGAAAGCTATCTAGAAGATTTTATAATAATTAAAATGAGAAACAAACACAGGTAGAAGGAATTAGAAGAAGCTAAAATTTAAGTAAAATCTTGAGTGATAACACTGTTGACCTGAGAAGAGTGTAATTCATAAGTCAAAACTTGTCAATGCAATTATATATGTTACTATATGTAGCCGAGATGATAAATTAAAAAAAAAAAATTAAGATTTTTTTCAGTGAAATTACATTCAACATTTTTATGAATCCAAAGAGAAGTCCTTTTCAAGAAAAGGATTATGATCACTGGGGTCATCGACTTCATGCCTATAAATCCAACTGTTGGGTTCCTTGGTGCTGGCTACTCCCTTCGAGTGTCATCGCAGACTAGCAGCATCTAGAAACTTGTTATAAATGCTCAATCTCAAGCTCCATTGCATGCTTTTCTGGATCAAGTAATTTGTTTGCATATCATAGTTTGAGAAACACTGCCAAAGAGGACTAGGAAGGCAGGATTACTTTAAAACACAAGCACCCCCTATACAACATACAATAAATATCACAAAAAGAAAGTTCAGATTAGTGTAACCTGCATGGAAACACAGCTCAGAAAAAAACAATCACATCAATTAAATCTGGCATGTAAACATCTTTCTAACTAGACAGAGTCCCATCACATTCTGCACTAAAATACAATTCAATAAAATAAAATGAGCAAAAGTATAAATACACAATGTTAGTGATTGATGTCCAATGAAATAAATGGAGAAGTATATCAGCAAAGTTACCATTAACTTGGACAAAATGATTTTAAGAAAACATGAATGACCACAGTAGTCACAAAACTATATAAGACAGCATTACTACCAAGTAGAAGAGCAACTCCATGGTGATAACTGAATAAGAAAAAAAGGACCATGACCAGAACTTTGCCTCTGATCATTCATCACTGGGTTATTCATTCCTAATGAAAATAGCTCTTGATTTAAAATTGGTATCTGTAAAATAAATGATGCAATTAGGTACAAATACATGTAAATAAAATGTTAAGTAAATCTATGTATCATTTACCTTCTGTAGTTCCTCTGAATTTTTTTTTCTTTCCAAAGGAAGAACCCAATTTATGTGTAGAATTTAGCCAAGTCCCGTATTTATTGCTCCTAAAGCAGTATTACTTAACCTATGGTCCCCAGACAGATCACCTGCAGAATCATATGAGAGTACTTTGTAAAACCCAGCCTCCTACATTCAACTCTAGACATTGATTCATAATCTCTGAGGACAAAGTCTAATAATAGATATACTTAATAAAATGTCCAGGTGATCTTCATTCATTCATTCATTCATTCATTTATTCATTCATTCAAATCTTGTACTATTTCTGGCATTTGCACAATGAACAAGACAAATACTTAATAACTGTGATGGAGGAAACAAAAGAACATCAATTCTCACTAAGGTAATCAGGAATGACTTTCTTGGGAGATGATTTGGATCACTGGAACTCTTGGCCCATTTCAGAGGGAATCAATGTCAATAGCAGCATCCTGAATATTCTAATTAGAAGTATTGCCTTTGCGGAGCTCCAGAAGCTGGGGTAGTGAGGTCAGTGATACAAGAGTCCATTTTAGACATTGTCAATATTAAATAAGTCACCATAACCATCTGGAACTAAAATAGCAGAAGCCAGAAGGCATCCCAAATGGCAAACCATCAAGCCCATGAGATATCCTTAGCACTATTTCAGGGAAATGTGCAACTGAAGGATTTATAGAGCAGGCAGAGAAAGAACAAGAGAAATATGATTGGTAACTTTTACATGACACTATTCTTTCTATCCCTTCACTTTCCATTATTGTCTCTCTGTGCCTTCTCTTCACCTAGTATATCCTCAGAAAAAAGGACTTTAACCTTATTTTCAGGAACTCTAAAGACGGCTTCTCAAGGACCTTATAATTTAAGGGTAGAAGTGAGTTTTCAGAACACCCTATCTAAATCCCTGGGTATTAAGTTTGTAGACTATATTGAAACATTTTAGTCAGAGAATATGAGCCCCTTCTTAACAGGAAGAGGAAAACCATGTGGAAGATTTATCAGTGAGGTTTTTATCCAGCGCTTAACTAGAAAAGATACTCATGACAAGCACATTATGAATTTTCATTACCTATTCCAGAGTAAGCAGATACTACTTACATATTTATACAAAATCCTAGAACTACTTGGAAAAGTGTCAAAATGTCTACCCTAGCTCTCCAAAATCACTTTATACTCAAAAAGTGAAGGCTTATTCAATGCTTTTTAATATAACAAAAATATACATTTTCCTTTTAATTTTATTTCTATAAAAGTATTCCAACAATGTGTTCTTGAGTAGTGACATATACTCAGAATTGGAGCATAGAAAAACTAAATGAGTCACAGTGCCTACTATCAAAAGCTAGAAATGTCATAAAATAGAGGAGAACATAAAATCAACTATATAGAGAATAAATAATGGAAGCAAAATTACATACTCAGTTATATCTCCTTGGTTCTATAATGGGAGTGAGTTTGAGTCAGGATGGATTGAGAGTGTGGTCATAGAAGTAAATTGAATTTGTCAGAAAAGACAGAGAGAAAATGAAGAAAGAAAGTTCAGTAATATTTTCAATGATTATAAAGCAGGATCAAGAGGTTAAGAATGTCATTCTAAGTGGGAAGAATGTCTGCAAAAAGGAAGCACAGCATAATCATGAAATGTATGAGAAAGAAACAAACAAAAATTCTGGGTAGCTGGCTCTAGCAGTATTTGCAATGAGGTGAGACAGAAAAATGAGAGACTTTAAGTCTGCAGAGAGTACAATTGGGTATAATCTTATGTGTGATTGTGAAGAGATTTACAAAATAATCCAAAAAATGAGTGAGAAAGGTTATTGCTCTCATGCCAAATCAGAAATAAAATTATCTAGGGGATATTCTACTGAATAAAAGATAATTCTATTTGTCAATTTGGGAAGAAAACTGCAGAACTGACTGTTCAATAAAATGTAAACAAAAGACATTTTAAATGCATGTTGGGCTTCAGAGAAATGAAAGAAAAATATGAGAGAGAAAATAGTAGCAAAGATGGTATTTTAATGCCTAAATGAGCCAGGAGCTAACTATAATAAATGTTTCCATTTTGAGACACATGATTAAAAAGTAAATAAGTAGAACTAGAGAATTAGATTTAACAACAATTTGGAAAAAAAATTAATTATACAAAATTTAAGTTCTCAATATGACAAAAAGATGGCATAACGTATCTGAAACTATTTAGTCCCTACTTAGAATGCAGGTCTAGATGTTTCTTTCTTTCCCAGACTTACAGATATTGACATTTTCCATATATAATTGATGTGTTTTAAAATACTTACAAAGTTGAAATTTTTTATTAAATTGCTACAGAAATTGTATGAGTTATGAAAATACAATGAGCAAATTCAATTAAATACACCGAAGTGTGATTTTATTTTTACTAAACCTCAGACTGTTTCCAAGAACTGGATTTTTTTTTTCCCCCAACATTCTAGGATAAATTAAAGCAGAGAAATAATGAGGAGATAAATAAATTCAAAACATTCTTATGGGGACAATATATACAGAACAGAGAGCAGTATAGATGTAACATCCACATTAAGAGATAAGAAACATCTGATATCTTCTCTGTGGCCTGGACTAGAGCATCAGTTTGATGATTTGAAACAAGTATTTATGTGCAGACAGCTTCATCTACAGCACTAATGCCTCAGTTAAAATGTCCTTCAATAGGGTATTGTTGTTATACCATTAAGTGTAAGGACTTTAACAAACTAAGTTCAAAATATTCTTTAAAAAACTTGACGAGCATAAGAATTTTGTCTTTTTTTGGTAACTACTCAGTACACAGAAGAGCAACTGGAATGCAACTGGTGCTCAATAAAAACTTAAATATATAATGCATGGAAACAGAAAAGGTTTCCCATTCTAGTCTCATTTAATCTAAAACATTAGGCCTGACAGTGTCTCTGTGTGTTCTTCGTGAATTTACCTATATTTTCTAATTACTGTATTGATACCCTCACTTTGAGTCATCCCTTGGAGAAAAGCTTCCTGTTTCTTGACTGCTTCCTTTCATTTATTCTAAATGTGTAATTTTGATTCAAAAAAAAGACAGGAATATCAGCAACCATGTCCCCCATCCTTTAAAATCCCTGGAGTTCCCTTCAGTTTCTCTGCTAACTCTCGGGATACACTGACTCCCACGTCCCTCTCCATCAACTGGAGCTAATTCCTCCCCAGGTGATTCTAGTATACCCCATCCCAGGCCAATTGAATCAGAATCTCTGGAAGAACCAAGTATTTCATCTTTTAAATTCCCCTCTGGGTAATTACATTGTACATCTAACGTTGAGAATTGCTGCTTCTTTTGAGTGGGGTTTCTCAAACTTTAGTGTGCATATGTTTACCAGGAATTCTGTTAAACTGCAAATGCTGATCCAATAGTTCTGAGTTAGGAGTCTGAAAATCTGCATTTCGAACAAGCTCCAGGAGCTGCTGCTGCCGCTCACGTGGAAACTATATTTACCAATTGCCCTTTAAACTTCTTAAAGGAGGAGAGATCCTTTTTTAACTCCTCACTACCATAGTTCACAGAAGTAGGAACAAGTTTAGAAATCTTTATCTTATTCTCCCAAATTCTCTTTGCTTTGTTTGTCTCATAGACCCTGAAGATATTTTCTCTCGGAGTCCAGCTCTTGGAAAAATTACTTAAAATTACTTTCACTTGTCTGAGAGAGGGAAGGAAATAATATTCAAACTCTACCCCAGATAATGAGAGGAAAATATTTTATCTGTAGCAAATGCATTGAATAAAATCAATACAGTTAAGTTTCCGTGTTAAGATAATCTAAAAACACTAGCCAACCACAGTGTTCATTTGAAGATCCAATCCTACATCCTATAAGATACTGGGAAAAATATGTCGCTGGGGAGGAAGCGAGAGAATGTGAGAGAGAAAAAGCACATGCACACACATATTTATGAATAAATAATATATATATATTTTTTAAATATAGCTTCTTCTGGTAAAACAACCTTCTCTCTTATCACTGCATATGTCTCCTACCACAGTCGTTTTGAAAGTACCTTTATGACAGTATGTAAAAACACCTAAAGGAGCTTTTAAGCAAAGCCAAGACCAATCTAGAACAATTGATTCAGACTCTTAAGATGAAGTCTGAACATCTGTGATTTTTCATTTTCCCCGTCATGCCCACAGAGTGGGTCATGAATCACTGATGGAGATGGAAAGCCATGCCAAGGACTTGTGAGCTCCCTACATGTTGAGGCCGCCAAACAGAATTGCTAATACAAACTGAAGAGCAAAAAAAACTCAAGATTTTAAAAGTGCATTTGATAAAACAACACTCAATCATGAATTTAAAAAAAAATCTCTAACAAAGAATGAAAGGGAATATTCTCTAATCTGATTAAGTATTCTATCAAAAGCCTATATTTAACATGTCAAATGATAAAACTTTAGAAGTATGCCCTTTAAAATAATTTAAGGATGACTCTATGGATGATGTCATTTAATATTGTGCCGAAAGTGCCAGCTAAAAAACCAAGCAAGGAAAAGAAAAAAGTATAATAATTAAAAAAATGTATTAAAAAACTCTTAATATGTACAGGCAATATGATTACCCAAATGAAAGAGCTAAAGAAAAAATTTTAGATCTAATCAGAGACTTCATTCAGAAGGGTTTCTGGATATAAGTGCAATATTTTAAAAAAATCAATAGCATTCCTATTCAACAGTAAAAACAGTAATTACAAAATTTTAATAAAAACATGGATACATTATAGTACTCTATAATGGAATATATTTTAGCATGATAAAGAAGAAATCATTGGTATATATGTCAACACAGATAAATCACAAAAATATAACTTTGGAAAGTTTCATAATAAAGCATTCTGAATGATACCATTTATTATTGTGTAGAAACAAATTAATAAATAGTATATACAAACATATCACTTATTAATAACCATAAAACAAAAGTGTATAAAGGTAAATGAGAACTATATTGAATTAAAATGGCATCTTCAAGATAACTATGCCTCAGCAAATAGAGGGGAATGAAATAGAAAAGGAGTAAGAAAGATAATTTTAATTAATATTTATAATATTTTATTTCTCTTAAATCCAATGCAAACAGAAAATCAAAAGTTGCCTTTACCATGAATATTTGTAATATTATTAATTATGCTTTTTGATATGCATGAGACCTGCATGTTATGATAAAAATTATTTTTAAAATAGTGGTGAGAGATGTATGAGGATAAATAAGCATGGTTTGAGGAAATCATGCAACATGAAGGTGTTTTCAGCAAGAAGTTACCTTAGTTCCTTCGAGCTGCTATAGCAAAATACCTTAAGCTTACAAACAACAGAAATGTATTTCTCAAAGTTTTGGAGACTGGGAAGTCCAAGATCAAGGCACTAACACATTTGGTGTCTGGTGAGGACCTTCTAGCTGCATCTGCAGGAGTGAGGGGCCTCAAGGGCATTTTTCATAAGGTCAGTAATCTCATTCATGAGGACTTCATCCTCATGCCCTAATCACCTTCCAAAGGACCCCACTTCCTAACACCATCAACTTGGAGGGTAGAATTTCAACATATAAATTGGAAGAGGGAGTCGGAGGGGAGAGGGACACATGAAAGTTCAGTCCACAGCAGAAAGTATACAGCATCAAGGGGGCTACCTGATTAAAAACTCAGTAATTTAATGCTCAGTGATTCATTAATACACCTATAAAGTAGAATGAATAAAACTTTAGAAACTAATATCAAATACATATGAGTTTGAATTTCTATTTGGTCACTTATCACCTGTGCGGACATGGTCAATGTTAATTCACCAAGTCCCAAAATATTCATCTGTAAATGAGGCTTTCTTCTGAAGTCTCTGATTAGATGTAAAATTTTCTCTCTAGATTTTTCACAAGGATAATTGTATCATCTGCACATAGTAAAATTTTTTTAAATTATTTTTTTCTAATTGTTATACTTTTTTTTCTTTTCCTTGCAATGTTAAATAATAGCAGCAACAGGGATTATTTTGAAGCTCAAACGAGATATGAATAATTTATTATAAATATCAGCCATTTGCTTTACCTCTCTCAGGCCTGAGTTGATTTAGTGAAATAACCTTCCAAGAATAATAAATTCAATCCAGTTGGGATCTATTGTGCTTCCAAAGAATTTTCGGTATCATTAGGAAAATGAAGTGTGGGAGTCAGATAAATGGGGCTTCATGTCCAGGCTCTTCCACCTAAGTTATTTAAAACTCTGTTTTCTTTCAATACAAAAAGAATGAAGATAATAAGATGCTTTTCACAAATTTGTCCTAAGTACTGAATGAGATAAAGCATTCAGGAATGACAATATCTACCATAAACCATAAGTGAGTTGCTCAATAACTGTTCTTTGTCTTTGAAAAGACAAGAATAATAGGAAATGTGAGGATAAGTCACAAAATGGGTCATCAAATGCCAAAGTGGGTGGTGCCGATTAAGTGATCCAGGAAGCAAGAGGGTTCACGGTGTAACAATGTAAGATCCACTAACATTTCTTCGGGTAAAATTATTCCAAACGTGTATTACTTCTCAAGTCTAGGCAAAACTGCTTGTTTAAGGAAGCAACAAAATGAAACTCCTCCTCTCTCAAAGAAGCTCTTGAATTTTTGGCTCATTACCTTTGAGAATCTTCTTCATCAATCTTCTGAAACAGGATCCCTGGAGGCTTCATTCTCATATCTTATCTATTCCAACAAACTAGTTGTGTTGTCTTTTCCTGTTTTAATCTGGAGCTTTCCAAGCATATTTGCCTAAATTTTCATGCCTCATTTGCAAGACAGCAAAGTTGCTGTTACATAAGGCTTGGCTGCAGAACTTGCCCGGGTGCAGGATTAGCCTGGAACCCTCTGAAAGAGCTGAGATAACCTCAGCTAGAGAGGCTTATCTGGCTTGTTTTGACAAATGGAAAACAAGTTGCTGAATAAGGGTTTATCTCAAAGAGGAGAGCTACTTGAACAATTCAGATAACTTCCTATTTGCCAACCAACTTTCTGTTATCAGGAAACACTAGACCAAGAGGCTGACTATATAAAATACATGGAAATGTTCAGCAGGCATTTATATGCCAGCTAAAAAGATGATATTGTTTAAAGAACAGACAAGTGTTAAAATGCTACTAAAAGTGTACCAAGTACACGCCAGTCAAAAAAGCCAAAATAAGCTGTCACAGATAGGCTCATATATCAACAGCACTGTAACTTTTTGTTTGCCTTTATCACAACTTGTTGTATAAAGAGCCATTTACCTGACAGGGCTGAGGCAGTTGTCATTTACCTGTTTCCTTTGAAAAGGTGTATTTCTGAATCCTGTGCCTGATTAATGCTCTATCTACAAGAGCTTTCTATGTAGTAGTGTTCCCAAAAATCTCCAAGAAATTCAGAAGATATATTTAGAACTCCTCAAGATCAAAACCTTCCTGTAAAAACTAAGGAGGAGAGAGGGGGACAGGGGATTTTGAAGGCTTCCAAGGAATGGACAAATCATGCTAATTTTCAGGAATAGAATTGATGTACAAAATACAAGTGGTTTATCCCACCATGGAGGAAGGCAAATGGCAGATGCTGTTTCCTGGGCCACATTTTGGGGAGCGGGATTATGCATGGCAAGGGAAATATCACAAAGAAGAGGAAAGAATAAATATTACAGGAATAGATAGAATGTTGAGGGGAAAAGGCTAAAAAGGTTGACAGTGGGAGGAAGCAGATGCACTTCAGTGAAGCTCTGCAGGAAGTTTAATAACTCTGCCTCAGACCTGGTGACTACTGAGCAGCAGGCCTAATCTAGCATTTAATCGTGTGTTCTAACAGTCACAGGAACAAGAAGTTAGAGGAAATGCTGAAAAGTGAAAATA
The DNA here is from genome assembly GCA_004027375.1 of Macroglossus sobrinus. NCBI lineage: Eukaryota > Metazoa > Chordata > Mammalia > Chiroptera > Pteropodidae > Macroglossus > Macroglossus sobrinus. Next base: position 224,713 of record PVKZ01002146.1, on the reverse strand, counting down.
AACAAAAATGAGTCTTTTGTATGTGGCAAACTACAGACAGACCAACTATGTTTCTGGTGGGTTCTCATTATGCAAAAGAAATCCATTCCATATGAAACAGGACATTTTTTTGAAATCAGCTGGCAGTAAATTTGGATAATAAAGATGAGTCTCTCAATTTGAATATATTTATGAAATAAGGTTGTCAAAGTAGAGAAAAGGTGTAAAGAACTGAGGTAGAAAATAGCTAAATCATTTACCAACAGGAAGCTGGGGAGAAAAATGAAACTTTTTGAGAAATCTAAATCTTTCCTTAGGAATTTAAGACTTAAAATATCTACGGAAGAACTTTTATCTGTGAAAAGTAATTCTTAGTCTTTTATGTGGGATATAAATTCTTAGCATGAGTTCACTCTAGAATTCAGGTGGTTCAAAAACAGAATATAGTATTCCCCCTAATCTGAGGGCAGTATGTTCTGACACCCCTAGTGGATGCCTGAAATACCAAACCATATACATGCTATGTCTTTTCCTATACATACATGCCTATGGTAAAGCTTAATTTATAAATTAGGCATGGTAAAATATTAAAACAATAACTAATAAAATAGAACGATTAAAGCAACACACTGTAATAAGTTATATGGATGTGGTCTCTGTCTCTCTCAAAATATCTTATTGTATAGAACCCACCCTTCTACTTCTTGCAATGATGTGAGATGAAAAAAATTTCTACATGATGAGATGAAGTGAGGTGAATGATGTAGGCATTGTGACATAGCATTAGGTTACTACTGACATTCTGACAATACATCAGAGGGAATATCACCTGCGTCAGATGATTCTGGATCAAGCCATGATAATGTCAATGGTTGGGAAAATTTAATATTTTTAGACTATAGTTGGCCAAAGCTAGCTGAAACCCTGGAAAACAAAACCTTGGATAAGGGGGAATTACTGTATGGACCAGAAAAAAGGGTGTAACCTTAACCAGATTACTCCGTACGCTAAGATTCAGTTTTGCTCTCACTGTAAGATGGGAATGATACTGATCTCTTGAGTTTGTTGTGATGATTAAACAAGAGTATTTATAAAATCTTTAGTCCTTCCTTGGCATATAGTAGATGCTCATCAACTGGAGTCAGTCATTATTGATATTATCATCATTATCACCAGGATCTTAACTCACTTTTCCTCAAGACCTGAGACATACAGAATTTTGCCTGGATTCTAATGGGTTGATCTATAATTAAAATGGAGATAAAAACTAAAAAAATTCTAAAGAAAACTATCATGGTTCAACGCAGGCAGTGTCAACAGCATTAATGCTTGTATGCCAGTAGGATTTAGAGTTATGAAGTAGAGATAGTGTCAATCAGTGAAAAGCTGATTAGGGTGCCATGACACCAAAGCCATTACAGGAAGTGTCCAAACATGGCATTAAATATCATTATTTACTTGTTGAGAGAGTGATTTATTTTTCAATTCTTTTAGCTCCTGATTAATTCAAGGGGAAAGTATCAGTTGAGTGTTAACACCCCTGCCTTTTAACACCTAAAACTTACTAATCTCTCTATTAATAAAGGAAGAATAAACCTCAGGTCTGAGTTCTTACAGGTAAGCATCTCTATGAAAATTTATTAACATGTTTTCTTTTCATAGTGTAGATTTAGCTTTCAAAATATGCATACATGCACAAAAAAGTGAGTGTATATGAAGCAAATCACTGTTCATCTTGTTATTAGCTTATATGTTCTTGGTAAGATTGCTTAAATTTCCTGTGCCTTACTTTTTAAATTTATAATATAGGGTAATAATAATACTTATCTCATAGAACTTTGAAAGAATTAATCAAATAATGTGTGTAATGTGTTTAACAAAATGTCTAGCACATAGTAAAACAAGTTTAATAAATATTTGCTATGATTTTAGAAGAAGTCAATTCTTGAGTTCAAAGTACAGTCCATCATTCTATGCAATCTTCATACTTAACTGTCTGGTTATCCAAATATCTTCTACTAAAAAGGGGTGATTAATACTATTATTAAATAAACAGAACAAACATGAACATACATATAGCCACACAGAGTCATCAATTATTTCACTCCTAATAACTGATAGACTTTGAAAAATTAAACAAGGACATCCAGTACATCAGAAAATAGGATCATATAGTCATATGTGACTGAATGACAGCAAATTAACATCAAGTATCTCAGAAACCATACAACTTACTTCAAACTTCTAAGAGGTTAAATAAAGTAAAAAAGAGAGATGTGATTTAAAATGGTAAATAAGGCAGAGATGGATGGGCCCTAGCAAAGGATTCCTTTTAGAATATTATGCCATTTAGGGTCTTTGGTTGTAAGCAACATAAACTAACTCTGACTAACATAAGCAAGTTAAAATTTTGAAAAGTAATTGGGGAAAGCTAAAAAACCAGACTTGAGAACAGACAGGAGCAAAGGTGGCTCAGGAGGCCTTGAAATGGAAATAGCACCAAATGAGAAAAGGCTGCTTAGAATGCTTCTCTTTGGAGATGATTGAATTCAAACCATTTCAATATCTTTCTTTTTCTGTTAAAATGTCATATTTAGAAAGAAGAAATCCTCTTAGTCAAGCTTATGGCAGATATCTTCTCCATGGCCAAGAGACATCAAGACTCTTGCAACAACCCCATTAGAATATCCTACAAGGAAAGAATAATTTTAATAAAGAAAATCAAGTTTCTAGTAACATAGGAAACTGAATACCAAACAGCCAAAAAAAAAAAAAAAAAACTACACAACCACTGCAAGAAGGTCAAGGTCCAGATCAAAGGCTTTGATCTGTAATAATTCTCAAGACTTATCTTTCAAATAGCCATAGTTTCTGGTTTGTATTTAACCCTAAAACGCAAATCAAAAGACCATGGTGACATGCAGAAAGAACTATTCTCTCACCTTTGCTGAATTACTTTGGTTTTCTCTTGGACAGCCACCTCTACCTGTCTCCAACATGACCTTTGCCACAGGAGGTGGACCTAGATAGACTGTGTCAACAAGATCTCAGCTCTCTGTGATCCAACGAGATTTGCCCAGCAGCAGGAACCTGGAGGCTAGAGAAGTCAGAAAGTTCAGAATATTTATCTCATTACTTCCCCATTGCCATTTTACTTGTGGCCAATCTCTCTATCACATCCCTCCATCAAAATGTATACTATTCACAGGCAGCTCATAACTACCTTCTTCAGGTTCCAGTGATTGCTCCCTACATCCCTTGAGATCCAGGCCTGATAATGGCTCTCCACATGTTACTACTCTAAGGTCCCGACCCAATTCCCAGCTGGCTCCCCTAAACAGGCCCACACCTTTGTAAATAACTCCTGTTTTAGTGTCAATTGCAACTTTAAAAGTTGCATTCAGTTTTTTAGGAACCCAGACTGACATATCTTCTCTCGAGTATCATTTCAAAGATCTTTCCAAACAAACCCTTGTTTGTTGATACTTAAAATACAGTAGAAGTGTGAAAAGCATTTTATTAAAAAAAGTTTAAATGTCTAGTATTTTATTTATTCATCAACTGAGTCATACTTCACCTTTGTAAAATTGTAATACAAAGAAACTAAAAGAAAAAGAAAGATAAAATTATAAGTAAATAATTTGATAATAACTAAGCAAGAATAATGGCAGTATAAATGTGGCAACTGTGTGGATCAAGTTAGGGTTTGGTTTCTGGACAAAGCAAAAAAAAAAATCTTGGTAAAGTAGTTACTCATATTAGAAAGCAAAAATTTTAAATGTAAATTATTAGTGGTATTACCCTGTGACATCTTCACTGCATTAAAAGCATAAATAGCCAAAGTTTGATGAACTGAAGTAAGCTCTTTTCCTCATTTAAGTGGGTTTTAATGAAGTAGGCAGGAGGTTAGGAAAGGAAGAACATGTGAAGATTATGTGAGAAAAATGCCTACCAAAGGGGCAATGGGCCAAAATATGATGTACAGGGGGAAATAAGACAACCTTCAGAGAAATGAACAATTTTCTGAGAGTTAATCCTTCTATTAGACTAGATGGAAATAACTGGAAAACTAAGCAGAAAAATACAGCAATTTGCTATGTTTTTACTTATACATAGCTCTTTCTCAGATGATCTATTGAGATTTTTATTTGGGGCTTAATTCTTAGTTTGTTTCTGTTTTTATTTTTGTTTTGCTTGTTTGATTTTTTTTTTAAATATGGCAAAATTCATTAATGAGGAAATTTACCAATGGTAAGATAGCCAATATGAAGCCTCACTATAGACAATTTTACGTAATTAAAAAAAAAATCTGCTTAAATTTTAATAACCAAAGTAACTATTATTGATTAGGTGGACCAGTTCTCCCTATCCCTCAAATGACATAGGGCAGGGGCATAGAGTAAGAATGCCTACAAGTTATCAATGACAGAAGCAGAGGCAGGATTAGGTCTATCTCTAAGGCTTAAGAGGAGGCCCACATGGCTTAGCCTAAATTTCTAGTTGTAAATCAATCTAACAAATAAAATGTGTTTAGTTTTACTATCTTCTTACCAACTCACAGAACTGATTCAAACTTAAATTTATTGGATTCCATGAAGTTCCACACCAGAAAAAAAAGGTGCTAGTAGATGCAATCCACCCCTATCCCTGGCTTTCCTTCTTTTTCTTACCACCCTGACCCCATTCCTAACTGTGAACAGCCTCATGCACATATATTCAGTTGTGGACTGAATATGTGCATCCCCCAAATAATCATGTGTTGAAGCCTAACCCCTCAGTGTGGCTATATTGGAAGAAAGGGCATAATTCAAATTAAATGAAGTCATAGGAGTTGGGTCCTGATCCAACAGGGTTTGTGTCCTTATAAGAACAGCCATCAGAGAGCCCTCTCCCCTCAACACACACATACACACGTGCACACTGAGAAAAAGCCATGTGAGGACATAAGAAGAAGGTGACAATCTATGAGCCAAGAAGAGAGTCTTTACCAGAAACCAAATTGGAAAGAATTTTGACCTTAGACTCCCAGCCTCCAAAAGTGAGATAAAATAAACTGTTGTTTAAGACACCCAATCGGTAGTATTTTGTTATGGCCACCTGTGCAGAGTAAAACATGTGTAAACACACCACACTGCATGTCTGAGCTCTGTCCACTCTCCCTGCAAACAGCAACCTTTAGTCACTCCTTGTACCTTTAGGTGTGCACAGTGATGGCACAAGACCCTGTACAGAGAATGGCTCTGGGTAGAGGCCCCTGTGGGCCTTGGAAGCCTATTCAGAACCATTTGGCCAGGGAATTTAGAAATTATGAGTACCCAGAGCATGGTCTGAAAGGGCAGATACAAGCTCTGAGTGGTTATGAACTCTTGACCCTAAGAAATCTTTACTCTGCAGAGAGAAATGGGAATAAAGAAGGTCCAGAGGGTCCTCTCAAAAATGTGACACTAATGCATAGACCTTATACCCAAAGGCTCAGATTTGATAGGTCATGCTGCCTTGGGGAATTGGATAGTTTTTTGTTTAGAATCTCTGGTGACTCTGATGAGCACGCCTCACTGGAAAACACTGTCCTACAGAGGAAGCACTGAGCAGTGGTCAAATGCATGGTCGAATGTGGTTAAGTGCATTCTAATCCAAAATGCCTGGCTTTGAATGCTTCCTGCATCATGTGCCAGCCATCGAACTTTACACAGATTACTTATCTATGCCTAATATCCTCACTGTCAAACGGAAATTGTACATTAACTGTTTCATATGGTTGTTATGCGAATGAAATGAGTGAATATATATAAAACACATTTATGTGTCTGACTCACGGTCAAAAAATTTCAAGAAAAAAATAGTAAAAATTAACTCCTGTTTGAAATAATCATAAGATTACTATGAAGGAAAAAAAAAGATTTATCAAATCAATGACTAAACTTTTCCAACACTGTATAGGTAAAAATATTCAAACCAAAGTCTAATATAAGATTTTGACAGATGAGAAAATTTAACTCTTCTATGTGTTCTTCCTATAGTCATTATGTTTCTCCTTCATTAACTCTCATAACTGAAACTTGGTCTGAAATATGAAATGCAATTGAGCTGCCAAGGGGATACAATTGTTGTCTCTACATAGTGTGAAAGTCATTCTATCTCTGCTAAGTAAACTCCCATTAGAAAAAGTGCAAAGTCCATGTACACCTTGAAGAATTTCCCATTTCTAGGATTACCAAATGAGTAATCCTGTGAAAGGATACCTCCCTGCTTATTCCCAGCATACTAAATTTCTACTGGCATTTCCCCCTATGGAATAGGTATGCTTATTCTTACAGACCAAGCAAATGCTTATTCAGAGCACAGATCTAAAAAAGCATACAGCCTAATGAAATAATATTTCAGATCTCACATTTCCATGTGGCAGAACAGGAATAGAAAGAAATCCTACTAAAGCTGGTACTGACATTCCCAGATGTGCAGCCATTAACACATGCTAAAACAGGCTTTTAAAAGAGTCTATGTATTTTTCTCCAAAGGAGTATAAAATACTGTTCTCTAAGGCAGCCCATAATACTTTGTCTTCCTTAACTGAGGGCTTGTCAAAGCAGCAAGAGATGTTCTGGAACACTGCCACTGTCATGAGTGCCACGAGTGGGGAAAAGGAAGACAATGGAAATCAGTGTCACATTTATATTCCCTTTTGGTTCTTTTTAGTTCTTTCAACCATACAGTATTGATTTATGGTAGGATTAGTCCAAAGTAGTCTATGCATCATTAAAATGTTTCGTTGAGGGCCTGTTTATCCTTTATTGTTTACAGCCACCCAAAGTATCTTCTAGAGACAAAGATGGAGCTCTGTCAAAAAGCTCAGTGAGCACAAGCAGTGTAAATCCACTCTCCAGCAGCACTGGTAAACTTAACTGACAAAATTAACACAGACTCTGCCAGGACCAGGGGTACACGCTGTGCCTGAAATAACACATTTGGGGAGTATTGAAGATCCAATGTTATCCAACTTTTCAAATTCTATTAAAACAAAGTCCAGACATTATTCTAATAATTTAAATCACCTGAAGTCAGAAGCTGTTCATTTGTCATAGGAGAATGAAACCAGAAAATCCTCCTATAAAGCCTAGGACTCTGCGATATTCACTACAGTACTCAGAAATGCTAAGTCCAAGACACATTTTGATTCCAATTGTGGCTTATCAAAAATCATAGAAGATATTTTAAAAATATTTTCTTAGAAACTTCTCTGACAATGTTTCTAATCTCATCATTCACTCTTCAAGACTATAGTGAAGACACAATTATGTGTGAATATGCTAATGTGGATGTTTTCCAATAAGTCTACACCAGGCATAAAAATATGTCTTAGTCATCACTATCCCAGCTCCTTAGTGTAGTAGCTAGTTGCAAATAGGCTTCTAATAAAATATTAAATTAAAATATAATGAATTTCTATTCAATAGTTAAAAAGATCATACATATTTAGGGAAGACAGTGGTTCATACCACTTGCTTTATTTTTATCAAAACAGATTTACTACAGAACATTGGTCAACAGATTCCTCAAATGGCAAGTCACAAGGAGTGTGGCAGACTGACTGCAGAAACATCCTCACCTCCAATTCACCCCTTTCTGTGTCCTTGTGTTTTGTTGTATAAACTTATAATCTCTCCAGCTCTGACATAGGGCTTGTTCATGTGACATGCTTTGGCTAAATGTTTAATTTTTTGTTGTATGCCACTCAAGATTTCTGATTGTTATGCAGCATAGAGGGAACTATTTTAGACCTTCTACATGTTGTTTGTGTACTAAGTCTTCTGGAAAATAGAATTGATATTTTTGCTCTGAAGTAGGAAAAGTAGAAAGTTTGGCATCTATTTCACCTAAATCATTCCTGGCTCACATCTTTTTGGTAAGGTTCTACATAATATGCATTATGATCCACTTTTCCATCTTTAGTATTTAGTGCTGCACCATTTTTTTTACCTCAAAATATTTGTGCTGCTGTTAAAAAATACATGTAACCATGCTACAAGACCATGAATGTGAAGTAGGACATGCATGCTTTCCTTTCAGCTGTGGAACAGGGCTTTTCCCTAAAAACAACACAGCTCCAAGAGAGCAAATGCTCGCTTCCTACAATAAATATCACGTGCAGAATTAAATTATGCACAAGATAACAAAACAGTTCTAGTGTTACCACATTGTTGGGCATCACAATTTTGTTTAAAAGTTGTATTGATCATGAACCTCTTTAAGAATGTTTTTCCCCTAAGCCAAGCAGACTCTTGGGCATGTTACCAAATAGTGTAGAAATGTCTTTTGCTCAGTGGTTATAACAGACTCTGAGCTCCCTGAAGGTGTAAGTTGGGTTTTATGTGTCTGTTTAGGCCAATTATTAACCAGCCATGTACTTGGTAGGAGCTACTTAATATCTGTCAAATGAATAGCTGGATGATTAAATACACATTCATCTCAGAAGGTATTCCTAAAATAGACCAAACTGTGAGTCTGAGATTCCTTATTTATTTATTCATCTATTAACATATTAAACTACATTTGTATACTTCATGTGTTCTCTAAGAAAGTTCAGTTAATTCAAGTTTGAGATCTTTAAACAAATAATTTAAAACCATAATAGTAAGAGTAACACCAGAGGACAGTTGGAGAAAAATCTCCTGTTCTTTAATTTCTCTTTATAGAGAACATGATATTTTACTGAAACTTAAAGAATAAATAGGAGTTAATCCAATGGACACTCACTATAGATTGGGATATCAGAATACTGCAGTAAGTAAAAAAGATAAATTTGCTTACTTCATGTAGCTCACTAATGATGGAGTAATAGACAAAACTACAATTACAACATATTTTATCAAATCCAATGATAGTATGAAATCATCACATCTGAAAAAAAAAGAAAAAAAATGGAGAAGATGAAGGGAAATTGGCTTATTCATCTTTTTGCCATAGAAGTGATATAATTCCTGGCACATAGCTTAAATAACAAAATCTTATTAAATTAATAAATGAAGGTCACAAAACCTATAGATTCATTGACCAAGATGAAATATGAGTAGCTAACCCAGCTTAAAATGTCCCTCTCATGTTGACCTAAAAATAATAAAATGATTAGGAGAATTTTACTTAGAACTCAGGCATCCAGAATATAGCCTAGAACCCAATAAAATATACTGTCCCTTTGAGTGCAGGTGGGGATTGAAAAGGAGAGGGTGAGTATGTGAAATCATAATAAACCAGCCAGAAAACAGAAGCTTCTCTAGGTAGTTAAAGAAGAGAGACATTAATACAGGGAACTGAATATATTGGTAATTGAAGAGCTAAAATGCTAAGCAGGGAATTGTGATGACATCTGGATCTTAGCAACAGCAGGATGCTCCAAATAGTCCTAAGGAAAAGGAAGTTGAAGCCTCCTGCTGGAAGGTAGAACCAATTTAGCACACCTGGTGGGAAACAGGACCTCACTGGGAAGTCCTCCACCAGGAGCTGGAAGAACAGAGGAGAAATAGCAGTGCTAGAGACGATGCCAGAAACACAGAAACAGAGAGGGGTATAGTGTTGTGCTGATAACCACGTTTGCCCTCTGGAAAAAGAAAAAAATCCCCAATTTGTAGTGTTTGACAGTTTCCATAGTGTATATACTTCCAACCTGGTTGACTTCAAAAAATCAAGGATTAACGACCCGCTTCAAAAAGTAATGAGTTTTTCACAACCTGTGTGAGCTGGCTCCCGCACACTGCTGGTGCTCTTTCCTCTCCTTCTATCAATGCTGTCTTCCCCAAAGCCAGGGAGAGGAAGCTTGACAAATATGAGAAACATCGTCTTGGAACCTGAGCTCAGTGTTTATGGAGATCACAACGCTGTGCTCCAAGGAGTGCCAGTCACTCCTTATTCTCACAAATGTTGCCTTGGGCGGGTGCACCTTTTTCCTCTGCTGTGCTCAACACAGAAATATCTCTCTGTTTTCTGGCCATATATTTACCATTGTAAATATACAAATAAAAATAAACTTTAAAGGGCCACTTGCTCTAGAATCATCTGGTATTGGCCTTTCAGCTGTGCCAATAAGGACTCATCAGGTTCAGAAAGTGGCAAAAACAGTGATGTTTTTCTGACCACTGTACTACTAAAGTGGAATTCCACTTTTATGCCCTAAGAAAAACACTCAGATTTTATAGCTGCAGAGGCTGTTTAATGGTGTTACATATGGACTGTCAGGATGCCCATGATTTATGCACTGTAGGAAAGACTTTTCAAATTTAACTCATCTCAAGTTATTCTTTCCTCTGAAAGCAACAAGGGTATAAAACCATTCTCTCACTGGCACAGCCTGGCAAGAAATACATTAAACAAGTTGAGACATGATTCATTTGACCTCTATCCTTGTTAAGGTAAAAGCTTGTCTTTGATTGCTATTTATGCCTATACCAAATATCCTTTCCAGATTTTTCTTTCAACTTTCAATAGTCTATGTTATGGATTTCTGAACTCCTAAGAAGTCTCAAAATATGTGTCTGGGATCATGCTTCTTCTTAATTTGCTTATTCTTAAATATAAAGAAATTTTGTCTAAAATTAAAGTAGTAATAAGATATAGTCTGGATGGGACTTATCTTCAAACAGTTGGGATCTTAAAACATGTTCTACTATTGATTTTGATTTTAATACCCATCATTTTCCCCAAATGTCCCCTGGGGAAGGATTTGAAAGGAGTTTAGGTTTTCCACTTACATTAGATTGAGCAGTTCAATTCAGCTCTGTTTTTATGTCTTGGAACTACATTGGATATTACTTTTTATGCTAGCTAAAATGCTCACTCTCAAAACATTGGGTTACTTTTTTGCATTATCATAGGCATATTATGTGTAATAAATATTTAATAATATTCCTATCAGAGAAATTTTGGCATATAAAAAAATAACTGGGTATACAACACTTTTCTGAATTACCAATTTGGTAGTGGATTGCTATGAGATCTGAGTGTCTCATTACATGACTAACAATTATAATATTCACAATTCCATGATAGATATTGGAGAAGCTAAGCAAAAAAAAAAAAAAAAAACTTCTAGAAATATTAGAGCTAGAAGTAGATAACATAAGATTGCAATATTTGTGAATGTAGTAATTTAAAATAATCAAAGGATATGAAAATATTAGCATCTGCTTTAGAGTATTAAAAGCTAATCACCTGAGACTAAATTTCAGAAGTTGTCTTAATGAATTAAATGTTTTGATATAAGGTGTTTTCACAATACTTGCACGTATTTTCTGCTTTAAATTTTTTTATATATACTTAATGAACCATTATAGGTCCCAAATTGTACATCAAGTGCCCAGAACAGACTTTTGTTAGGGAGGTGTGTTTCTGAGTTTGCTTTTTTCTCCCCCAGGAAGTCTTTAATTTTGGATGTTCTGATGCACAATTTGCCAGCAATTTTCTATGAAACCCTAAACAAGTATCTTAATGTAGTTATACTTTAGTTAACTTATTTACAAAAGGGGAAAACAATATTGATGTAAATAACGCTGTTATCAAGTAAATTAATTTTTCAACAATCTGAAACAAAGAAAACCAAAGTAATGTCCATTAAGTTTTTCTGAGATTTCTCATATCATTTAAAAATTCATAACAACTAAGTGCTAACTTAAGTAACTGATAGAACTAAGGTAACTTTAAAAAATGATTAATTCCCGTAATTTATGTAGCTTATAAATTCAAAGCATTAGACCAATCATTAAGTAGATAAGTTATTTTTGTTAGAGTATGTTATGGAGAGGATGTATGTTTGTTATGTAACACATGACAAATATATCTATAAAAAAGATTCTATACTCATCCAATGGCATTTTATTTTCATATATATATTCTGAGTGCTGTTCTTGTATTTTTTATTGTTTTTCTTTTTTTATAAAAGAATCACATTTGTATGCAGTTACAATTACTATTAAATTTACCCTGAAATTTAATTCTAAAACATGTGCATATAATAAATATTATAATCATCATTTAATGAATTAAAGCAGTTTTTCTGATATACAACTTCTCACAAATTTCTACCACAAAGAAATTCCTACAAGTGCAACAAGGTCAAAGTTAAAGTAAAATGTTATCTTTCTCTGAGGTTAACAAATTTACTAATATTCTCATTGTACATCACTCTTTTAGGTGGGAATTTTCAATATGCTTAATCATACATTCACATTTTTCTCAGGTTTTCCTGTTTTATTTTCATATGTGTGTCTGTGTTCTCTTTTAATGAGCCAGTCACAATGTCAAACAGTTAAGTAACCTTCAGATACCTATGTGAACAAATAAGGTTGGGAATTATTTTTCTAGGAATGGGGAGCAGCTTCTTAGCAGGGTTTGATCTATTATTTGCTGATAATGAATAAGTAGTTCAGCAAAATCAAGAAAAACTTAAAATATGTATGTTGAAATAAGTTGTCATTAAAAAGTCCAAATCTTTCATTATAAAAAGATAACTTCTAGTTTGTATAGAAATCTGTAGAACCCCAGAGGCTATGTGAAAATCCCCACAGAGCATTCTGAGAAAGAGACTTAAGCACAGCAATTATTGCATTGTTTGTGGTTACAGTGCAGTTAATGTTTCTTTTTTATGTGTCCTTAGAAACAGAAAGAAAATTGACATAACCAAGAGTTATTTTTTTCTTCCTTTCTTACCTAACATCATTACATTAGTAATTTTATAGTATGGGAGCCACAGGTATTTTTAATAGTAGAAAAAAAGGAAAATATTAATTATATTTAACCACCCATTCAATATGGACAATGTTTAATCAGAATGATGCCAACCAATGAAAATGGATCCTGTCTATAAAAAAATCATACAAACCAGTTGAATATCAGCCCTGGCACAGGTTCATTGCATCAAATAAATTTCCAGAAACACAAAAAGTTTTAATTCCCTATTCCTATGTCATTATCTGCAAGTGCATGTCTGAGTTCTGGTGTTTAAAGAGCTATATATAATATACATATATACACAGTCATGAAAGTATCAAAGAGTCAACAAAACAAAAGACTCATGAGGCCCAAACGAAGGAAAACTAAGGACTAAGAAAGCTAGTTTGTAATCTGCTTTTGTTCTAAGACTTATTGATTCAGGAAAATTACAATATTTGTCAGCTTCACAAGGAAAAAGGAGACAGAAATCAAAGCCTGGCTTATATAAGGGAAAAGCTGAACAGAAAACCAAGCTAAATGAACAATACTCTTAAGGTGAGAATGAAGTATATCCTACATGAATTTATCTCAGATTTTAATCTCCTGTGCTATCTCAGGAAAATGTAAACCTTGAAAATGGATTAAGATTGTATGAGAATTGTGACCACAGTCTCCTAGTAAAATAAATGTCAATCCTCTCTGGAGAAAAGTATTCCCATTATAGACTTCAATTTATTTCTGAAAAGATTTTAATCAAATACATTGTGCAGCCCACAGTTATTGATGATGAGTCTCACAAGGACAGTAAACCTCATGAGCAAACCAGCAAAAATAACAACAGCAACATATCTTTACAGAATTCAGATTTTAGAATTACTCAATGCATAGAATGATAACTATATATTTATATTTAAAGAACTAAGACATTGACTATAAAACTATAAGCTATGAAATGTGACATAGAAGATTTGAAAACAAAATATATTTTCTAGAATAAAAATATTGGAATAAATAAGCAACCTAATGCATATAGTTTAAGGGGAAACTAGATACAGATAAGGAGAGAATTACTGAATTGAAAGATAGGTTAGAAAAAACATTCTGAGTGTTTCATAGAGAAACAAAAATATAGCAAATACAGAAGGAAGGTAAGAGAATGACTACTGTGAGAAACTCTAACATAATTTTAATCAAAATCTGGAAGCAGAAACGAATGAACATCAAACAGAAATAATATTTAAAGAAAAAGCTGAATTTATTAGAAAACTAATTAAGACATCAGTATGAATATGCAAGAAGTTCCAAGAAATGCTAAGTAGATTAAGTAATATTAAATGGTATATCTAAATCCTAATATATAATAAAATATGTTAAAGATAAATATACTATATATTTTAGTTGTCACAAATTGCTAAAACTAGATTATGATAAGGATTCATATAACCCATAAGGATACAGAAAAACTAAATGTAAAAGAATAGAAAAAGAAATGCCATGAAAATCCTAATAAAATGTAAGCTGGAATGGAATCAGACAAGACATGGCTTAAGGGGAAACACTGGCAGAATTAAAAGTCACTTCATTATAACAGTTCAATTAACCATCAAGATATCACAATTTTAGATTTTATCCAATAATAGTAGAGCCTGAAAATATTTCTATCAAAATTATAGAAATAGACAAATCTATAATTATGTAGAAGATTTTACTGTTCTTCTCCCAATAACGTATAGTAAAATCAGACAAAAAAAATAATAAGTATATAGAAAATTTGAACACTATAATTAGTAATGTATACATTTGGGAACATTCTAAAAATTGACCAGGTACTGAATCATGAAACAAGTAGCAACAAACACCAAAGGACTGAAAATTACAGGGAGTGTGTTGTCTGGCCAGGGTTTAATAGCTAGAAATTGGCTAAAGGCAAAATAAATAATTTCTTTTAATTAAAAAATTAGAAAAACTTGGTAAGTTTAGAAACTAAGCTTTTTAGTTAAATAACACTTTTATATAACCCAGTGGGTAAAAAAAAAAAGAAATTATAATGAAAATTATAAAACATTTTAAACTGAAAAATAATGAAAATATTATATATCAAAACTTGGGGAACATACACAGACTATGTATAAAATGCAGCATATCAGATTTTAATTTGGGAATGTGGTTTTGTTGTATGGTGCCCATGATCGGATAATTTCAAGAATCCAATGGCTATTATTTTCATATATTGTCTCCTAATATAGCCTATAGGGGTTTTGTGGAGAAGGTGGTGATAGAAGGAGTCAGAAGACCAAGAGCATTTAATCACTTAAATCCATCTACTAACTCCATTTTCTCTGTCACTTTTTTAGTATAATATCACAGAGGTTTAGCCAGTAGCAAAGACTCAATCTTGGGACATACTCCCAGTTGTCTGGCAATACATGACACACCTTTTACTTTTGGTCATTCAATTTATAACTATACTCTAATTACTAATAAAGATCAAAAATCAAGTTAGAAAGGACTATTACTTTCTACATGGCAATAAAACTTTTCAATTTATCATCTGCTGTGATTTTTATTCCTACTACTATTTGCTGACCCATGGCCTTTCCAACAAGATTAGGGGATCTATTTTTTTTTAGAATAATGGTAGAAGCCAACTAAGTTTTAAAAATAAACACATCAATGTTTATGCATAAGACTTCCATATAGGATCTAACAACCTACTGCCATTATAACAGTGTGACATAAAGCACTTTGATTTATAAGAACCAGACACCTTAGAGAGAGAGAGAGAGAGAGTTGAATTTTGAATTCAAGAAAGTCTGGGTACGAAAGTAGTCCTACATAAGTAAAATAGTAAGTAGAGAGTCAATCGGAATAAAACTTAAGAGCATTTTTGTTTTGTTTTGTTTGTTATGCTACACGAAGAATAAAATTCTTTCCTGTGATTTTTTTCTTTTCTTTTTGTCTTTCTTTTCTTTTCTTATCCTTTTTCTTTCTTTTTTTTTTTTTTTAAGAAAATTTGAAGAAGGGAAAAAAGAGAATTAGTTATAGGAGTGGACTCCAGGTATGGAACTCCTATAGAGGAAAAACCCCAGTGGGTTGTAAGATTATAAGAGAAAATGCAAATAGAAATCATCTGTATAGTCTGGAGACACAAGGATAGATGGAAATTGTGCTCCATTTTTTAACAGAACTTTGAGAGAAAGCAGAAACTGGTAGCAGAAAGCTGTCTTTGAATAGCAGGATGCTGTAAGGGTAGGCAACAAAAGGCTGCAGTCCACATGAGAGATACAGTTTCCACAGCATCAGTGAAGGCCAAGAGGAAAGGAGCACTGGTGTGGCAACCCCCAGGGCTTAATTGCAGCAAGAAAATAGAAGGAAAAAAAACAGCAGCTGTAGATAACAGCCATAGATAGATACTTCAGCAGCAGTAAGAGCTGACTCTCAGTGCTGACAGAGGCTGACTCTCAAACACCAAGGTGAATAAGCTCCACTCAGACACCTCAAACACAGGTTGCTGGTAGCCAGAGAGGAATCAGAGCTCTGGTTTTCAAAATCATCTGTGTATCATCCCATAAAAAAATTTCTAAAGACTACTCATGCTCTTGCTCATTGTTTAAATTATTAGCTATAATTTTCTATTCTTTTAAATAGTTGAAAATATGTAGTTTCTAGTGTATGATATACATTGAATTTTAAAATAAACATGAAAAAGCAGTTGTTTAAATATATCCAATAAAATCTAAATACAATACAGATATATCTGCTATCATGTTAAAAATAATTACTGAGAGCTTTTTTTCATCAGTCAGAAGTTTTAGAAAAGAATATTCTTTGTTTCTTTTAACTCCCATTTTTATTTTGATTTCACTATAGAATATAATGCGATATTATGCTTGAAAATATTTTTTATTAATCAATCTATTATATACCACTATAACAAAAAATGTGCATATAAATTGAAATTCTACTTTTTGTTTTCATTTCCTGAGATCATGAAGCTCTAAATTAAAAACAAACAAATGACAATAACAACAACAAAACAGAAAACATGTTATCAATAGCAGCCCAGTAAAATCAGGGTATAACCATACAGAGGAACACTATGAAACTTAAAAATCAATAATGGCTCTCTATGTCTCTATGTACTAAAGTAGAGCATATCCTAAGTTATAGTAAATGAAAACAAAGAACAGAATAATGGGTTAAAATGGAGAGTAAAATAAATTATATGCCTAGTTCATTTCTTAAGCAAAAACAAAACAAAACAAAAACTCTAAAATGTTATTGAGAAAATATGAACAGTTATCACCTATGGTGAGAGTAGAGCTGGATACTAGGTAGATGAGGCAAGGATGAGAGAACAATCTTCACCAAATAACAATTAATCCTGGGTTTTGAACCATTGACTATTTGACATAAGTACATTTGTGTGTGTGTATGTGTGTGTGATTATTACCAATATACCATGACAAAACACTTTGAAATATTACAAATTTTGCTAAAAACTTAATAACCATAAAAATACATTTCAATAAAAACATATCACCTAATGAAATGAATGGGACTAAATTTTTCCAATTAGATTATATATACATGAATAAATATTATTTATCACTATAACATAACAAGAGTAATTCTGTTCCTACCCTTTTTTTCATAGTATAGTTTAGAAACTTTTTATACAATTCAACAAGTAGATAGGAGAAGAAATTTTGTATGGTTATTTCAGTCGAGCATTTTAAAAAATTTCTTTCAAAATTTTATGTCAAAAATCCTATAGTGAACTCTGATAAAAAATTAATTTTAATTATCTAACAAATAATAATTAAATTAACTCCTACTTTGTTTAAAGTGAATAAGTGCACATTTAATATACAAAATGATTTGTTACCTAGTTATGAATCATTAACTGTTTCAATTTTGTAGAAGTATATAAAAATTCTGTAAAAAGTCATCAAAAGACAATTGTTGATACCTGTTGATCTTTTACTTAGAGGCATCTTATTTGACACTAAGAAAGGGCTGAGAAAATAAAATCATCATTGATGTAAATAACTTTGCTATTACAATCATTTTAATTAAATAGTTTGATCTTGTCACATATTTTCAATAAATGTTCTATAAAACCTTGGAGCTACAGATTTAGTTTATTTAATTTACTTAAATGCTGCCATATAATCTAATTGGAAAAGTTAATCCTTAGTGTCAGATTCATTAGCCCAATATGATTTAGTTTCTGCCGGAAAATATCTAACTTGTTATTCCATTCAAATAAGCATATATGGTCTCATGATAATGATTCACTTATGACAGCTAATTCTAAAACAGATAAGGCAAAGGACCTTGCCAGGAATTTGCCCTCTAGCTTAAATGAGTCATAAAACATTGAATATTTCTTACCAAAGCTTTCTTTGAGTTGCTTTTTACTGTCTTCTCACTCAGGAGCAATGTATTCTTTGGTAGTGGTCAAAGAATGGAACACACAGAGCTCAGCATCAATAAAAAATCATCACTCCAAACATCTCTCTCTGTGCTTTCTTAATTCAAAGGACAGACCAAAGGACATTGTTTCTCATATCGCTCTTTACCCTTGAAATATACCATAAAAGAGAAATCTAGGATACTCTGCAACAGGTTTTGTTACTTTCTATAAAGAAGGTTTCACTGGCATCATTTTTTGGGGGCCCCTAGGTCTTTTTATACCCAGGAGTAAAGTGCCCAAGTAAGATTCAGGATGCTTTACCTTTATAAAGTGAGGAAAGGGCAACTGTGAAAGGAGAGGCAGGAAGCCATGATACTTCAACTGCAGGAGTTTAGATAAGTTTTAGCAAAGAAAACATGAGAGAGATCAGACATTAGAAATTGGTCCCCTCAGAAACTTCTCTTTTGAGTCAGCTCCTTGAAAAATCCTGATGTGTCCCATGGGACATGGGTCTGGGGGATCCATCCCCAGTTTACAGCCTTCCGCACCAGAGAACAGCCTGACACCAGAGAACTCCCCCAAGATTGTGATAGTATGTAAGCTTCCCTTTCTCTTGGGGAGAAAGGAAGGAGAAAAGAAAGGAAGAAAAAGTGAAAAACTGAGTATTTACTCAGAATTAACTAAGTTATTTTAAGAGACAAAATTTTAAAGTGCATGACCTTGTGCTTCCTCAAAGTGGCTAGATTAAATGGTGTTTTGTTGACAATAGTGAACATAGATTGTAAACACATGAACAAATTGAGTTTTATCTCTGCATATCCAAGTCATCATTGGTAAACTATGTCTATTATGGCTTTGGAGATCAGAAATGGTTTGGAGATGAATTTTACTCAAGACAATTAGTCCAGGGGTCTCCAATGCTATTCCATCACAGTCTACAATCCTGAGGAGAAAAGGGGAAGAGGGGAAGGGTTTCAACTACTTTTAATAGCAGAGCTTTTTTTCTTTACCCTAAGAAATATATGACACTCACAGACACACACACACACACACACACACACACACACACACACACACACACCCCTATAAAAAGAAAGGTGTTCTTGTTGAAGCCTGAGTTGGGACTCCATATCCTCACCCATCTGGCCTCCTCTTTGCCCCTCAAGTCTGCTTCTGAGCCCCCTTTCCAAACATTTTAATTTCCATGGGACACATTTGTAAAACATTGTGCTATGCTGATCTCTTTATGGACCTTGAAATCAAATCTGCAGCAAAGTCAATATCTAGAACAAAGCTGAGAACCTCAAAAAAGTTTTAAAAAATGTTTTCTGAAGTAACCAATGCAGCCCTAAAAGAGTTAGGGGGTCCAGCAGCCTGGGTCTGAAACCCAGCTCAGTATTTGTGAGTTATATCAATAACCTGAAAAATTTAGCAAGTTACTAAACCCACCCACATCTCAGTCGGGCAATCTGTGATCACCTAGTTTACAAGATTGTTAGAAAAATACATACATACAAACATATATACATACAAAGCACATGACACACACTGTACTTAATACACAATAGGGACTCAGCAAATGATAAATAAATTAATGAAATTTAATAAAACTCATGATCTTTTAATTAATTTGTGTTTGGCAAGGTTCCTTTCCATATTGTTCTTCAATTCCTCTTCTCTTCAACAAACACACCAAATTTCTTAAAGCTTATTTGACTGTCTTAGGAACAGAGGGAGAAAAACATATGTAAATTCAGATTTTTGAATATCCAGATAAAGAAAATAATCCTAGGGTGGATGATTTAAATCCAGAGAGAGGAGAGTGTTTAACCATATAAATATATATATATATATATACACACACATAAAAATACATATAAATAATATATATATAAATAAAATATATATACAATATATAATATATTTATACAAATATATAAATATAAATAATATAAATATAAATAATATAAATATAAATATATAAATTATATAAATATAAATATAAATATAAATATAAATATAAATATATGTGTATATATATATATATATTTTTTAAACACTGTTTGATAGCTCAGAGCCCAGAGAAGTCAAAGCTCCGAATGAGAAAGGGGAAGATGAAAAGAGGGGGTCGCACTGCAGCACGAGTGTATTGATAGTCCAGAAAGAAAGTAAAAGCTATTGTAATATATAATAGAGGGTCGTCATAATGTTTCAAATTATCAACTAATGATTATACGATTTTCAACCTTTTTTTATTTAATAAAGTAAATCACCTTAAAAACACCACAATCAAAAGTATTTCATATTTCAAAATCTTTGATTTCTTTTCTCCAGAAAATCCACTACATATTTACTCAAAAGTGGTAAGAAGTATCATAGCATCATACCAAAAAGTTGATGTCCTGTAGGTACACAGCCTGATTTTGAAAGTATCAGAGCAGTTGAGTTCAAATCTTACCTGTACTCATCTTTAAGTATGTAACTTTGTGCAAGTTACTTTTAACTCTAAGACTCTCTTTCCTAATCTGCACAATGGGATTGATAATAATAAATAATTCACAGGTGTGTCATGAGAAAGGAGTGAAATAATTCAAGTAAAATGTTTAACACAGTTCCTGGAACGTAGTAAGAACTCAGAAAATACATGATATTAGTATTAATACTACTGTTAATGCTATTGTACTACAGTGGTAGGTGTAGAACCAGTACTAGTAGTAGTATTGCTAGAATTAGTATTATAAGTAGATATATAAATTTCAAACATTTCAATGGGATGTTTTACTACTGATACCCAAACTATATTACAACTTTATCCATTTATCACTTTTAAAAATCTACCACAATTCCTAGCTCATTTCTGGACTTGGAGCAAATATTTCTTGACTGAATGATATAATAAATGCATTATAGGTGGATAAATATGAATTCATTGCCTTTCAACTCAACTACTTAAAAATAAACCAGCCTCACATTTGATATCTCCATTTATTCAACCCTATGTTACAAACAGCTAATGAGGGATGATATGGCACTGTTTAAGTTTTCACAGACTATAATCTGTGGACTTTAATACAACCAACTGCCTAATTCATCTACATTGGTCCACATGCCAGAAAAATATATTCACATTGAAGAATATTATTTGGTTAAGGAAAATCAGAGAAATGAACTCACCTAATTATGTCTTCCAAAGTCAAAAATTTAACTTAGAGAAATGGTTTTATTAATGCTTTCATTTATACTGAGCTTTGTTTATGTTATAAATACTAAAGAAACAGTATTTTGCCCCCAAGGATATTCACAGGTATAGCATTAGCCAAGTAAACATGTCATTAGCTGTGGTAATGTGTTCAACATTTTTCAAAGTAATATGGAACAAAAACATTTCAGTTAAAAATAAACTTCAATCTGATGTCCATGCAAATACCATTTTTAACACACAAATTTTCAACTGAGAGTGCTCTCTGTGAAAAAATTCAGAAGAGGCAATTAATATATGTTTGCTGAATTAAATTTTTTTAACTTTTCATTTTTATTTAATACAATTAAAATTGGATAGGTTTCTAACTTTAACAAAATGGGACAATATGATCTCATCTTACTGGGATTTATATTAAATCATGGTGTATAGTTTTGTGGGGGTTTTTTGTTTCATTTTGTTCATTTTAGGATTGACCAGATGTATCTGATATAGTTAAATCCATGTAAATTATCTCTTAAAATCTCCTGGTATGTTCAATTGAACCAAGAAATATTATAGTGTAAAATTATATAAATTAAATAGACGGCATAGATATTAGATATAGTAGTTGCCCCATATCCACAGTTTGATTTTTTGCAGTATCAGTTATCGTTGGTCACCACAGTCTGAAAATATTAAGTAAAAAAGTCCAGAAATAAATAATTCATAAGTTTTAAATTGCACACAGTAGCATGATAAAATCTCGAGCTATCCTGCTCCCTCCCACCTGGAATGTGAATCATCCTTGTCCAGAGAATCCATGCTTAGTAGCCATCTTGGTGAACAGACCGACTACCATGGTATCACTTGTGTTCAAGTCACCCTTATTTTACTTTGTAATGGCTCCAAAGCATGAGAACTGTGGTGCTGGCAGTTCACATATGCCAATAAGAAGTTGTAAAGTGCTTCCTTTAAGTAAAAAGATGAAAGTTCTTAATTTAATAAGAAAAAAAAATCATGCTGAAGTTACTAAGAACTATGGTAAGAACAATATCCTATCCATGAAATTGTGAAGAAAGAAAAAGAAATCTGTGCTGTTTCTGCTATCACAATACAACCTGCAAAAGTTAGGGCCAAGTGCACAATAAGTGCTTAGTTAAAAAACATTAAATTTGTGGGTGGAAGACATAAAAAAAAAAAAAACATGTTTTGACTGATGCCAACCTGTTATGCCATATGCCAGAAAGCATTGAGCCTACATGAAAACTTCAACAAGGAGTCTCCTGAAACGAGTGACATGAAGCCATTTACTGCAAGTAAGGGATGGTTTGGTTTCACAGGTGTAGGAATAGGCTTGATATCTTATCTCACATCATCACAAGAAGGGTGAGTACAATACAATAAGATATTTTGAGAGAGAGACCACATTTGCCCAATTATTGTTACAGTATATTGTTATAACTGTTCTATTTTATTATTAGTTATTGTTAATCTCTTACTGTCCCTAGTTTATAAATTAAACTTTATCATAGGTATGTATATAGAGGAAAAAACATAGTACATATAAGGTTCTGTGGTTTCAATAATCCCCTGGGTGGTCTTAAAACATATCTCCTACAGACAAGAAAAGACTATTATAGGTGATAGATAAAAACATAGATACAGAGATACACAGAATAGTTAATAGATCAAAAAAGCATAGAGACAGGCTTCAATCATTAATGTAATTATTATTTATAACAATTTACTGCCTCATATGCTCCTTTTCCACTCATGTCTCTCATTTTTTTTATTCCTCTAAATACATCAAGACAATAAATAACCAGATATATAAATACAGTTTTTGATTATGTTACTTTACTATGAAGGAAATAGCCCCCAGGAAAACTAGATTTGATTTTTTTTTCCTTAAGAAAAAGGCAGAATAGAAAGGAAATTGATAGAGAAATCAAAAAGACAGGAGTACAAAGAACTAGAACCCATTTTTGACAAGGTAATATAGATGATTCAATACAGTGGCAGCCATTTTATTACCATTCTAATATGTATTCTACTCTTTCTTTCTTGATCTATTTATGTCAATAATATTTTTCTCCTCACCACTTCAACAAAAAAGCTAAATCTCACACTTTTTTCTTTCCGCTAGGAAAGGCCAAGTCCTGATGAATGAGACATCAAGAGGAGGGGCAAGGTTAATCAGAGGGGGGAGCTTCTCGAAAGAAGATATGGCAAAGGAAGAGACTCCACTGATTTGTCCCTTCTGCCCTTTGACCTTATCATTCCTCCTGCCTAGAATGATGGTGGAGGGTACAATACTGAAGGTACAGCAGCTAGTTTTAAGAATTAAGTCATCAGAGTTTTAACAATTAAGATGAAAATCACCTAAGAAGGCTGGATAGTGCCTATTAAAATAAAAACAAATAAATAAATTTAAAGACTCTTTTGAGGAAAAGAAGGGCACCCATCAAGAAGGTTACTTTTCCTTCCCCCACCCCACCCCACAAAGAAGAAGGATGGCTTGGAGAAACTTCTGTGAATGAGAACGAAGAACAGATACATTTTAGGCTGTCAAAGGGCTGCATGAAATATAACATGATCGGAAATTATAAAGTCAATAAGAATCACCCAGAAATTACTTTTTTTTTTCTGAAACTGAATAACATACTTGTATAGGTCATGGTTTGACTGCTGAAAATGTTACCCACTCTTGTTTACTTATGTCGAAGCAACTTTATTACAGAATATTAAATGGCTTATAGAACTGTGAGAAAGCTGAAAAAAATTTTAATTTTATAAATGATTTCAGAATTACCTCACAAATTCAAGCCCCCTAGAGAGCCAGTTTTTTGCATGATCAGGAACTCTGCAGACCCAGACCTCGCTGCACTGCCACCACCCATAGGCTACCATAGTCAGAAGGCTGCTGCCAGCTCCAGAACCAAGTCATCCATAATATAACCACTAGCAAGACAAATGACCCTTACCATGTCAGTAGAGGAAGGCACAGACAGAAAAAAGAAGCTGAATTGGATATTGAGAGCCAATCCATCATGTCCAGCAGACTGGGACTAGTGTGAGATGAGATAAGGCATCAAGATGTTAGATTTTAGGAGGTCCTCACTCCTGGGTTTGTGCAAGTGTCCCTGAGGGAGTCCTCGATTACACTTTGACCCTGGTATCTCATTTGCTCCAACCTAGTTCCAGCATTGAAATCCACCACTCTACCAGAATGAGAGGGACTGGATTTAGAACAGATGCAAATAGTAGATCTGGGAAATGAAATTAGAAATAACTAAAATTATTTAAATATTGATGTGAGGGAGGGAAGGGAGGACACTCTTCTGAATGTTTAGTAATTTGTATGATTATTCAGTGTATTTGTTAAGGGACAAGTTTTGACCACTTTTATCCCTGTTATGGAAGCAGCTCAAGCTATGTGTAGCAAATACTCCTGATGACCAGCATCTTGTCACCTCGGCCTATGACTTCAGCTGCTGATAATGTGGATGATTCCATATGATCTCAGACTCACCTAGAGCTAAAGGGTTCCTACCTCAAGAATGTGCTGCCCTATGTTCTTGACCTATGACCTTTTCAAAAACCCCAGAAGCCAACAAGTACAGTCTCCTGTGCAGGGAGTTACTCATCCCAGGGGCACTCTTCCACCAAAGAGAAGAAGAAGCCAATGGATAAATGTCCCCGCCCAGGGTACCTCAACATATCTGAGATGGAGAACCAATTTCCTTCCTTCCTTAAGTGTTCATTCATAGGGAACCAATACTTCCGCTTTTGTAAAATCACACACTTAAATGCTGCAGCAAAGTCAAAAGCTGTCACAGATTCCTAAAGTTTACTCTGACTTTCTGACTTGTTGGGGACTGCTACCAATCATTCTAGGCACTTTGAAAAGCATTGCTTTCACTTTTGTTGTTCAAGACAGCAATTCCAGAAGCCATTTTGTAGTTTCTCAGGAGAAGATGGCCAAATCAGACCTTGATTCCCACAGTAGCATCCTTATCAACCCACTCTTACATTGGCGTTTTTTTCTTGCCTGCCTCACTTTCCCTACCCTCTCACTCCTGCTTCCTGTATCACTCCACCACCCTTACCCGCAATAAATGACCTGCACTAATAAAGTCCCCATCTCATATTCTACTTCCTGGGAACCTACACTAATTAACGAGAATGCCTACAGTCTGAGATCAAGAGACTAACATGGAGAAAAGTTGTAAAATATAGACAGTGCATTCATACGGAGGGAGGGGCAAGTACAAAAAACAGATCGATTCCAAGGCAGTAGAAAAGGGATCCCCATCACATCTGTCATTCCTACAAGGAAGGGAATAAATTATAGATCCTTCCTGATATTTGTCAACTCTTGAGAAATAGGAAAACATATATCTATTCATTTAATTCTTATCCTCTACTTTTATGTAAAGCATTATAAATAAAATTCTGGTTAGACATGTTTACTATAAAAATCCATAGAACCTTATTAAAAGCTTGTCAAAATCTATGGATTCTGCCATTACCTAAACTTCCTAATGCCTTAGTTTCCTCATCCAGAAAAATGAGTTTGATCATAGGCTATATTTGATATACATTATGCTAGAATTAGAATAGAGTCCAAATAAAGCATTTGGTAAATTAGGTATTATTAAATAACTATTATTTTATCTCTCATTACTTGCCTTTTCACTCATTACTCTCCAGCCACAGAGATACTCTTCTTGTTTCTCGGGGCGCTAAGTTCTTTCCTGGTCCTGTATGCCTGGAATATTCTTGACTTTCCAACAACCCAAATGCTCATTAGTTGTAGGCTAACTCTTTTTCATCTTTAAATAAGCATTTGTGACTTTCTCAAGATAGTAATTTTGATACCTTAATCTAGATCCACCATTAAAGACTCATCCCCCCTTCCATACTTCGTAACACTTACTACACTGTAAATTAAAAACTATTTTATCATATTTTTCTGATTGTCACCATGTTCTCCATCATTTACATAGAGGGAGGAAGCCTGTCTAGCACAGCTTCGTGCCTAATGTAATATCTAGAATATAATAAGTACATATAAATAGGCACTGTATAGACACACTCTTTCTGTCTCCATTATATTTGAGGCTATGTAATGCCTAGAACAAAATAATAGGTTGCAAGTGAGCCTACCTTCAAAGTGATTTATTATACCACCAAAACAGGACTGGCAAAGAGAGTAGCCAAAGATCAATTTGTGACCCTTGCCCAACAGCCATATAAAAAGCCCAAATGTAATATTGGAAGAGAATTGAACATAGGAAAGAGTTATTCTATCTCACCTTTAACCTATAAGAAGAGCTTTAAGAACACCATTGGAATGAGAACAGTTTTGTGTAAGCCACACCAAAGAAATTGAATTATAAGAGGCTGGGCTGTGTTGGCAGTGAGGATGAATGACTAATTTATGTCAGACTGGAATTGTTTTACATTCTTCACAAGTAGACTTGCTGAAATGATTATGTGACCCTAACAAAAGGGGTAGACCCTTCATGCATAGGGCAAGATGCCCAATCAGAGGAGATGAATAATCTAGATCACAAGAAATTTAGGTGAACATTCCCAGTGGGAGATATCTGCAGAAGCAGTGAAATGTTTCATGAGACAATAATTCCAATGGGATTTTTTTTTCCTCTCACTTCTCCTTCCTAGGCTTGCCCAATCTCTATCCCTGGGACAGATAGAGGCAACTCAGCAATGAGAGGGTGGAAGAAGAAACAGGGAAAGCTAAAATGCAAACCTCACTTTCCCACTGCAGGTTCCAGCATGAAGAAGATCCCACTAGCTGAGGACACAATAATTTTCTACTACGTTTGAATTCTAATTTATACCGAAGACAAAACAATAGTTACAAAGTAAAACTTTTTTGTGACTGAAAATGCCAAGAGGGTTTTTATTATATGAAAGTGACTAAGAAAGTCACAGATCCATCTCAAAATTTCAGTCAATGTATAAGAAAAGATAAGCCCAACAAAGTGGGTTTGAATAGACAGTTATAATGGAATAGAAGGAGAAAAATTATTTTCTATTAAGTTTCTATGAAGTTACTTTTAAATAAATTAAAAAGTGAGCAGTAATAGCCCTATTATCAATATTCACTTTAAAATTATTGATGAATTAGAGTTACAGCATATGATTTTAAGTGGCAATCAGCTTTTCCTTTGTGCATTACAATTACATATAAAAATTAAATAAATTGATTATTTTTCATATGTTATAAAATATAATAGACTTCTGGTTACATTTGCTGCAATAACACTGAAAATTTGCAAGGCATTAAAATGTACACTTGTAAGCAAAATTAATAACTTGACTAACTTTTTTCTAGTTTATTACCCACGGCATACTACATAGATCTAGAAAACTATTCCAGCCTTCATTAAAGTTTTAAACAGTTATGAAATAGCAATACTCACCACATGGTTTAAATATTTTATGCAATATCTTTAATCACCTCTTTTGTAATTTATAGTATAGGTTGTAAAACTATTACAGATGTACATTAATAATTAATATATATCTTTTTGTAAATATGTCACAAATACATTCAAATCCTTTGTTTGAAGATAAATAGTAGTTTATTTTATAACTGTTACACAGATTATCATTTTATTTTCAATTTGTGTTTCATACTTTTTCCAGGCCATATTATTGCCATCTTTCAATAATTATCATTAAAACTACCCTTTGAATTATACAGAAAATGTTGCTGTGATATTTATTAGGACTATTCATAAATATGGACATTTTCCTTTTGGGCAAGATTTTTTTCCTGTTCCCTTTGAGGATAAGCATGGGCCTGTTCTTGCTTTGGCTAGAAATATTCAAATGAAATTAATGTGTCACTTCCTGGTGGAACTTTTAAGAGCCCCAGTGCAGTTTCCTGCTTCTTGGAATCACGTGACAAGATGCCACTTCTTTTAGCCTGGGACTCTGCCTTAGCACACATGCCCGTTGACATCAGTCATGCAGCATGAGTGAGAAATGAATGTCTTATGCTCAAACACAGTGATCTGAGTTTTATTTATTCCTGCAGTGAAACCTAGACCAGGAGGAGGCAATTTTTTTTTTTTCTATAAAGGGCCAGATAATAAGTATTCCAGGCTCTGCAGGCCATGAGGTTGAGGGGGTGCAGAGTTTGCCACACAAAATATGTCTTTTTTGGGATATTGATTATTTAAGCTGGTTATTGTTAAGAACTAAAAACTCAGGAAAAACCTTTGACCATCCCCTAAAAAACTCAGGAAAAACCTTTGACCATCCCCTAAACTGATTAAAAGAATTTTAGTAGAGAAACTGCTCCAGGAAGGAAACTATCATCAGAGATAACTACAGTTTAACATAGACTAGGTGTGATGGACAAGGAAGAACCTAGCAAGGTCTATTTGATCAAAGTCTTCTCTGTGTCTCATTATTAAAGATGGCCCAGAAAACATTTGTTTACTAAACACTTACTTTTCCATCTCTATGTGAACTGCCTTCCTCCTTTTGGAAGTCCAAACCACTATTGTACCCCCACCCCAACCCCCACTTTAGCTCAAGATGATATATTAGCCTCAACTGTCCAATTAGTCCTAGGACTTGTATTTTTATGGAAACTCCCTTCTGTACATATGTAATTTAATTTGGTTATTTTCTCCTGGTAATCTACCTCTTGTCAATTTGATTATTAGACTGTCTAAAAGAACTAAGATTGAAAAGAGGGGAAACACCGTCTCTTCTACAGGGTCTCTGTTGCAACTACTGAACTCTACATTGTAGAGTAGCCACAGTGGGAGGAGAGGTAAAGAAAGAGGTGTGACTATGTCTTAGTAAAACTTTATTTATAAAAACATTTGGTGTTGGTTAGTCAAGTTGATCTGCAGGGCCCTAATTTTCTAATCCTTGGTCCACCTTGACTGATAACAGTCTTGTATTTTGATTGGTCACCCTATTTTTTTTTATATATACCTTAGAATTTAAACTAATACTTCCAAAAAAGTTTTCAAATTCTTTGTGGTTTTTATTTTCCATGTATTTTCTAAATAATATCAGGACTGTAAGTTAAATAGAAAAATAAATGTTTCTACATCCTTGAATTAAAATATTCAAATATTTCTCTTTTTCATTGGGCTAAGCAAATTTCCTGGCAAGGCTTGGAAAAAACTTTTATACTTCAAGTATTTAATTATAGGAAAATGAACCATTGCAATATGTCCATCTTCATAGTTGTATAGAAATATTATATGATGGAAATTTTTTTTTCTACCTTTCTACCTTTCTACCTTTTCTACCTTTCTAAATTCTTTGGTTAATCAAATTAATATAAGACAGATTAATAGAAGAAAAAGAAATTTAATCATGCCTGTACAGGTGCTCCACGATAATATAAAACCCAAGGGCAAGTTGGACAGTTGAGGCTTATATGTCATCTTGAGCTAAGAAATGAAATAGGGCCTTGGGGCTTCAAAGGGGAGTGGGGTAATTCACAGGACAATAAGAAGAGCAAAATATGGTAATTAGATGTTTGCTCTGCCATACAGATAAGCCATTCAGATAAAAAGTTATCTCTAGTAATAGTTCTCTGCTGGGTCTTGATTGCCTTCAGCTCAAAAGAGTTCACATGCCAAAGTTGCACAATGGGGGAAGGAGCATTCATTTTGAACTTCTTCAATACACATAGAAATGTGCCTAAATATAATTAGCAAAAAATAAATGGTTCCTCAATCCAACAGTAAGTCTTTTCTCTAAAACTCAATGGTGTTATATCAGTGAGAATCTTGCTGAAAATGCCAAGGGTGTGTTAAACAATACAGAGTCACATTTATATACATTATTCACATACAAACACAGATCTCTATAGTGAAAAAGGCTAGCAAGGAAAATATCTGAGAAAGCATCATTTCTCTCCAAGGAAATTATATGCTCTGATATAAAATCTAAATCTCTTTTGTTCTTTGTGACTTATATCGATTTTTATTTTAATAAAATACATTCATACTTATCCTTTTTTCTCAGAGTAACTTCTTCATCAACATTTAAAATAAATGAAGTGAAAATGTTAAAATGTATGTGAAGTATTTCAGCATTAGTGTAATAAGTAACCACATATTTCAGTGAACATACTACATTTTGGCTGTTAGCTACTGGACTTGTAAAGAAGTCATTATACTTCATTCCATATAATTCAATGAATGGATATTTGACAAGGTGAATTGTAATAATTCCTTTGGATCCATTACCTTTTTTTCATATAAAAGCCTTTCAGCCTTGGAATTATTAGTATAGTAGATTCTTATGCTTCTAAAAGAGTTGATGAATTGGGTAGCCTACAAGAATACTTAATTAAAATTTTTTTCTATTCATAAATGATAAAAAAAAATTAGGTCAAATTATAGACTAAATGTTTCCCAAAGTCCTTAATTTCCATTTTGATAGATATGAACAGAGGTTAACAAAAGAAGTTTAAAGCACTGAATTTTCTTCTTTGTGTGCATGTGTGTGTGTGTAAATATAAACCTCTAAGCATGTAAAATATGCATTTGCTCTAATTTTCTAGATTCATCATGAAAAAAAATATTTAGAGTCTAGTATTAAACCCATCAACATTGTGGGTTTTAGTAGAAATGTTGCCCAGTCTTTCAAGTAGTACTCTAAATAATTAAAGATTTAAAAATTCCTGGTTCTGTTTTTACCATGTAGATATATTTATTCCACTCATTAGTGGAACATCGTATAACATAGCCCAAATTAACAAAATGCAAAGAATGTCATCCCAGCAGGAATCCTGGAACATAAAATGGATTTCTATCACGGAATTTTTGTGAGAGCTCATTTGGGTACTCTCAATAAGCTGTGGTAGTTAAATTTATGTGCCCAATTCTCTGGTATAATCTTATGATTTTTCTTCATAACAGGGCTAAAAGACCTTACAAATAAGCAATGTATGTGGATGACTGTTGTTTTGTTTTCTTTTGATACTTATCCCCTACGGGCTTAATTTGTAATTAAAATAAAGTTTCTTACACGGAGGTCTTGAAATCTCCTATTTTCTCTTTTACATTTTAGAAAAATCTCTTTGTTTCTAAGTATTTGAAAATTTCTTATTACTTGAACTTAGATAAATATATCTTCTTTATAAGAGCTATTGTCTTTAAAACATTGTCTTCCAGATGGAAATAATAATATTATAAAAGAAAAAAACTATGAGATATAGTATTAATTTTAAAACTACATAGTCTGGAAGGGAACAGAATTTGCCACCCTGATATGAATCTCTTTAGCATAAGAATTATTTCAAACTGATTATTAAAAAACAAACGAACAAACAAAACAGCAGACACAGGAGAAGCTCTGAAACCAAGTAGAAATTACTCTATAGTAAAAGACATCTGCATTTATAAAACAAATCTCCATTTTTAAGGATGTCTGTTTCCCTCTCTCTGGAAAGTCTTATCAATGAAGAAGGCAACAACTTAGATCTGAGTAACAAGCACATTCTTGCTGCTTGTTCCTGTGCTTTTCTTGGTAATTTCTATGAACAGGACTTCACCTACCCACACCCCCACAATATCTTTCTTCTGTCATTAGCTGAAAATGGTATTTAAAGTGATGACTTAGACCATTTGGGGGAGTTATTCAGTTTTACTAAGTATCTCCATGTAAACAAGAGTTACGTATGTTACTAAACTTCTGTTTGTTTTTGTCCTTTCTAACTTATCTTTTATTACAGGAGGGTAGGTCTCCTCCAAGAATCTAGAAGGGTAGAGGATAAATTCTCTTTCTTTTCTACTGTAAAAATAAAAAAAAATTAGTTTCCCTATTCTTCTTGTTTTCCTCCTTAAATTTTGAAATATATGCACGCATATAATAATGCAACATATAGATAATTTCAATCCACAGCACATCACATAGAACATAGTGGTCCCATAAGATTATAATGGGAGCTGAAAATTTCTATTGTTTAGTGACATCACAGCCATTGTAATGTTGTAGTGCAACATAGTGCTCATGTTTGTGGTGATGCTAATGTACACAGACCCACTGCACTGTCAATCATATCAAAGTATAGTACATATAACTAATATAGTACATAATACATGATAATGATCATAAATGTCTGTTTCTAGTGTATGTATTTACTATACTATACTTTTTATTGTTATTTGAGAGTGTACTCTTTTTACTTATAAAACAAGTTTGTGGTAAAACAGTATGTCATGTTACATTGGCAACAGCCTCATATTTCAAATTAACTGCATTTTTTTTTTGCAGAATCAAACAAAATTTTATATTTTTTTATTAATTTATTTTTAATTATAACTGACATACAGTATTTCTGTATTGAAGTTTTACAGGTAGTATCATGTACAATAGACCATGTCAGTTCACACACATGCCTTTCCTTGGCCTTTTCTCTTCCACTCACCCCTAACATAAATCCCCATACCCAAAGCAGACTAAATAAACATACAAAATGACATCTGCCCCCAAATTTTGATGAAAGTATGCATAAGAGAACAGTTAGAACAGTTATTTGAGATGTAGGGGCTCAGAACAAGTCACCCTAAGATGTACCTCTGTGGTATGTGCATTATTTTGAGCTAAAGACAGTTGAGACCCTGTGAGCTCAAGAAAAACTTCTGCTCTCCTTTTTAAATTCTAATAGAATTTAAATTAGAAAATAAGGAGCTTACTCATAATCAGAGATTATCAGAAACTACTAATTACTGAGCATCTGCTCTTCTTATCATCATACAATGACCTTCCTCTTCTCTGAAACCCTAGATGCCTTACCTTATCCTTAGCTCAGAGTGTCATATATACCTCATTTTAACTTCCTGTTCTTGAATTTCTCATGTACGTGGGGTCTCTTATGCTCTCATGTGCGGAGTTCCCACACATTCTTATGTAATTAAATGTAATTTTCTCGTTTTCTGTCTCATGTACATTTAATTATTGGACCAGCCAAAAGAATCTTGAAGGGTAGAGGGCAGTTTCTTCTTCCAACATAGAGAAAATGAGTAAACAGAAACTATACTGAGAAAATTGAGTTTGAAAATATGTTTTGATATTTTATATTTTCCTTCCCATCTTAAAAGGATATTTAAAATTTATTAGGTTCATTAACTGTTTTTGATAAGACAGATGCTCCAAGCTTAGAACACATTCCTTCTCTCTATCTCTAGCTCCCAGTTCCCTTGTTGTATGGACACTAATTTTGATCATTTTTCCACACAATGTGCAGACAGGAAAGGTATTAGTTTTCTATGGGCAATTTAATAACAACCACTGTAAACAGGTAAGAGTTGTTTAAACAACATTCCTCATAAAGATAAAATGAGTCTGTTTTTTAATCATATCATGACATAAAGCCATATTTTAATGGTTAATTGTTATATTAAGTAAGTATATTTTGATTATATTGTATTCTTGAAATTTTGTCAGTCTTTGTATAGTGTCAATATAAGAAACATCCAAACCTGCAGAGAATTTTTATAAGAGCTTATTTGAGTCAAACTGATGACACATGCCAGAGAGCAAGATCTCAAAAGCTCTAGAGAATAACAGTTTTGTAGCTTCTTTTCTGCATTTGAAATTAAGGAGCAAACATAAGAAAGATTACATGGAGGTGGAGAAAAAAAAAAAACAAGGCAGAGATTGGATTATAGAATATTCAACAAGATTATGTGCTCTGTTGAGTGTGGTTATACATTTAAGGGGTCTAGAAAAGATTACTTCTGGCATTTCAAAGATGTGTTAACCTACATGCACAAGAACAATGGACAGAGCTGGCTTAAAAACCTTTCACTATAGAAGCAATAGGCCTGGGACATGACTATCCACCACGACCTGCCCAGTTAGGAATTTATGATCAGATCACTCTACGAGGTTACTTTCAGTTAGATTTATGACATTGCCCATTTTTGACCAGGAAAGAAAAAAATAATGAAAGCAGGATGGAAACCTAATAAAATATGATGCATAACAAGAAATATGAATATATTACTTAGAGGAATTTGCTTTGAACAGTTCATATCTCGTTTCATACTTCAGTATTTTCATACTAAAATTATTTCATACTAAAATATTTAAATCTTGCCACCACCACCAACATACATCCTTATATTTTTTGATCCTCAGCTAAAGTTATCCCGAACCACTGTCCTAGCACTGACAGCTGGGACATCAATGAGACAATCCTTCAAAATGTTCAACCACTCACTGCCCAAGATTTCCTTGTCACCACTTTGTAACTCATCATGTTCCTATCGCTATTATTTCTTCTCCTACTATATTATTCCTACTACTATCAAGTTCATTTATGAGTTTAGCAAAAGTTGTTTGGGTAAAATAATGGGAGTAGAATCCACATCACAGTGGATGGGAGTGAGAGTGAAAATTGAGGAAATGGTGAGCACAAGTAAAAATAATTATTTTGAGAAAACTGGCTGAAAAGGGGAGGAGAGGTAGAAGGAGGGAGTAGGTGTGAGGTACTATGTATTTGATTTGTTGTTGTTGTTATTTTAAGATGGAAGATACTTGAGCATGTTTAAAAATAAGAAAGATCCCCTTGAGAAACGGAAGCCGAACATGTAGAAAAAAGGAGGGAAGTACAAAATAGACCCTGAAAAGGCAGGAAGGGACTGGACCCAAAGCTCTGGAGAATAAATTATCATTAAAGAGAAGCAAAAGTCTTTGGTTTTCCTGGCGTATTAGAGGAAATCTCTATTTTGCAGTGGTGAGAGGAAAAATTTCCTATAGGAGGTTGTGTTATCTGCTGAAAGTGACAAGGGGGAGGCAGTCCTTAAGATGTGCCAAGAGGATGTAAAAGGCACAAAATGGCCATAAAAGACAGCATAATGTGTATTTCACCAGAAAAATGCAGAAAATAATCAAGTCCTGTTAAAAACCTATTTGAATGCATTGATCTCAAGTTAATAATGGTAAAGTTGATGAAAAAGAGGTTTTATGGAAAGTAAATTCCCAGGGTGAGCTGATCATAAATCCCTAACTGGGCAGGTCATGGTAGGTAGTCACGCCCCAGGCATGACTTATTTAGTAAAAGGTTTACCTTTGCCTTAAGCAAGCCCTTTCCATTGTTTCTGTGCATCTAGGTTAATACACCTTTAAAATAACCACCCCCAAGAGAGGGCAGAATCTTGTTGATTATTCAGTAATCCAATCCCTGCCTTGCTTCTCCCACCTTCTCCTAATCTTCCTTACACTCATTTTCTCCTTAATTTCAAACATCTAAAAGAAACTGCAAAACTGTAATTTTTTTGGAGCAGTTGAGATCTTGCTTCCTGGCAACTGTCATCAGTTTGGGCTCAAAAAAACTCATAAAAATTCTCTATAGGTTTGGATGTTTCTTATGTCGACAGTACTGTTAAAGAAAAAAAAAACCACAGGCCCAAAATAGTACTGCTCATGTTGAGAGCCCATGATACCAAACCTAGATTTAATACTTAACTGTAGTTCAAACCGCTCCCAAAAACATAACCTTAACCCACCAGTCTGGAATTTTCTGGTCAAGCACCAGTAAGGTGATCTGTCACATGGGCTCTCTCCATTCTCCATAGAAAGATAGAACCATCTGCATGATAAAATCCCTTCCGGTTCTTTTCCCCCAAAGAAGATATATCCTGGCCCTAAAATAATCCTTTCTTTTCTTTTGCTACTAGCTCCCTTGCCCACACTTCTTCCTATAAACATCTTCTATTTTTTACCACCCCTCAGCACCCTTCTCTGCTAGATGGGATGCTGCCTGATTCATGAATCACTTAATAAAGCTAGTTAGATCTCCAAATGTACTCAATTCAATTTTGTTTTTTAAGAGTCAATATTCCCTCTGGTGTGGCCATCTCCAGTAATACTCGAATGTTCTTAGTAGTACTCACATCACTAATTGTGGTGCCATGCAGATTGAGTTTTGCTTAGAGGTATGAGAAAATAACAAGTATTTTTTTATATAGTATCAAAGGGTTATTGAAATGACAAAGTATAAAATCTCAGCTGAATGGTAAGGAAAAATAAAGAAGTGAGTGGAAAAAGTAGATTATAAAACAGAATTTGTCACCCAAAAATGTCTCTTTAGCATAAAAATTACATGAAGCTGTCTAATTTTAAGAAACATCAGACAAAGAAGAAGCTCTGAAAACCAAGCAGAAGTTATCCTTTTTAAAGAACATTTACATTTGTAAGGGAAATGTCCATTGTAAGGGTGTCTTCTCCTCTACTAGAAAGGGTGTCAGGGTGACCTTATCTCTAGAAACTCTTATCAGTGGAGAACAGAACTTCAATCAGTATAACCTTACTCTGGTTTACTGTGCTTTTCTGTAAACTCTCAAAACTGCCTCCCACCCCCCACTATCTTTTGTCTTTAGCTAAAGAATGGTATTTTAGGTGATGGCTTGGTCCATTGGGGAAGTTCCTCAGTTCTCCTGGGTCTCTCCCATGTATACAGAGGGTATAACATGTTTTCAAACTTTAATTTTTTTTTCTCCTGCTAATCTGTCTCATGTCTATTTGATTATTAAACCAGCCAGAAGAACCTAGAAGGAATTCATTCCCACCTCCAGCAAGATTAACACACTACCATCTCTGAAAAGGTGAATATAGCTAAAGTTGTAGATTAATTTATCCCTGTCTATCTTAATTAAGCAGAAGGCTAGATTTTCTATAAAGAACCAGATTGGAGATATAACTTGAACCAACTTTCTCAGGCACAAGCCATTCCTTTTACCACATCAAGCATTTGTTTGAGAGTCAAATTTACAATTTCGCACCAAAGTTTGCATTTGTTTTTGTAAGGAGTAGGCATGAAAGAATTGTTTCTAAAATTTACTAAAATGCCTATTCTCAATAGTGCACTTCCTAAACAAAAGCATCCAGCTCTTTGCTGAAGTAATTACTATTTCAAGTTGGGTGGCCTTAAGCTTTTCATCTAAAGTTCCAACCAGCTCTGATTCTGTACATCAAATAACACTTGGTGTGGGTATATATACACATATTCGGATAACTAATTAACATTATATATGAAGCCACAATAGTATGCATTCCTTTATAATGAAAGGCACAATTCAGTGTTATAAAAAAGTACAAAAATAAACAAACACAATAAAGACATTTATTCCCAAGTTTAACTTCCTCATGTAATTTAACTAAGGTCCAAGATTATTTTTGTTTTGTTCCTAAATACCCTTGGGCTTCTTGAATAAAGTTAATAATAGTTTTTGAAAAGTGATTATGTTCCTTCAAAGGTAATACATGATGCAAAAAATATCAAATGGAGGTGGTACTATTATATTTATGAACAGATAATGAAAATATTTCAAAGTGTTTAATGGCTAATAAACTTAATTTTAAAAAATACCTAAAATCCATTCTATATTAAAGATATTAACTTGGTTGGCAAGAAGGACTGAGAAGGGATAATAAGAAAAAAGTAGTTTCTAGGTATGGGAAAATGGGAAAATTTATTTCTTATTCTTGTCTATCAGATTTTCTCAGCTCAAGAAAACATCTGGAAGGCAGGCTTGAGAATTCAACCATACAGTGTTTTTTTTTCTGTTTGTTTTGTTGTCTTCTACCAATAGAATGTCTTTGTCCATTAATTCCTGAATTGATTTCTATAACCCCAGAGTTTTCCAAGGTTGCAAAACATAAAGCAAATTAATGATATCTTGGATTTACATAAAAATATTTGCTGGGCCAGTTGGTTTTTCTATAACCTATTAACATCTGACCATGTTCAGTAAATAAATTATGCCTCTGTTCAGTGAACTGGTCTCTACTTAATGATTTGTTTATTTAATGGAAGCCTATTGTTCTTCCTAGGAAATGTAATATATCAAAATAATATTTGTTGAGTCTAGCAAAGCACTGACCCTCAGTGGACATTAGCCAGTTAGTAGTAATGCATGCAACAGGAGAAAATGGATACATCACATACTCAGACCATTTGAGTTGGAAGGAATCTTAGAGAGTCTCTGGTTCAACTCAATCATTTCATGTAGGAGGAAACTAAAACCTGGAAGAAATGGCCTGCCAAAATTTGCACAAGTACTTATAAACTGGACCAGGACCAGAGCTCAAGTTTCAGATTCCACATTCAATAATCTTTCCTCCAGCTGAAGAACATAATGAGAAGAGTATCATTTTGGCAACATATTAGCTTCATACAATCTCATAGTTTTATAGCCTCTTCAACATATTGGAAAACTAAACTTGATAATTAGAATTAGCACTACTAGACTTGTTATTTTCCCATTCTGAACACATCATAGATATCATAAATAAAGAATGTAGATGTATAAACTTATAAGTCAAGCTTTTATATAACCATCATTTAGTCCTCAGACTATTCAAGCCACGATATCTATTGAGATTATAAATAAACACAGTAGAAAGCAAAAGTGTAATTGTTTAAATGTCTTTCAACTATTTTTAATTTTTTAACTTAGGATAAATTTTCACTTTGGAGGGGGGGCTTGAACAATAGAGAATATTATACATATTTAATCAATTCTACTATACCCATAAAGTATTCAAATGACATAAGAATGTGCTAATATCCTATTATTAGGGTAAATATACAAGATTTAACTTTACAATGTTGTTATATGTCTGTAGAGGGTTAACTGCACAGGGAACAGTTTTAAAATATTTACGAGTATAATCTATATGTCTTGCTTCTTCGACTTTCTGTACAAATAAAATCTCACTTTTATAATATTGCAATTTAAAGATCTAAGACACCATCTTAGATCAATTTTGGTTCTTCCTATTAACTTTCCTGTGATGCATTCAAGTCACCTGGAAGTGCTTACTAAATCCTGGTCACTATCTGTATACAGAGAGAAAACCAAGAAGTTTGCTCTCCATCAGTCCCATATGTTGGTATATTAGTGTGGCCTGCTATATGGCATTGCTGTTGAAAACAGGAGTTGCTGTAACACAGATTTTCTTGCCTACTGCTAGCAGCATTCAAATACATCACTGAAGCAATCTAGTACAATTTCTGCTCCCTAGAAGATTTCATGTCACTTGAGTATCATTCATAACTAAAAACAAAGTAAAATCCCTTTCTATGGAAAAAAACAATTGGTGACAGAAATACAACATGATACTCTGTAACAGTAGTTTCGCACTGTGTAGTTTTCAGGATGTGGGCAGCAGAGCACCTTGTCCCAGTGTTGAATGTAACTTGGGCTCTTCCACAACTTACAGGCCTGCTAGCATTGTGGCTCTTCCCATTGACTCAAAGCCTGTCCACAAGGTCAGTGTGGGTGGAACAGGCAGGGTCATAATTTCAAGATTACTATATGCCTGGAAGTAGCATTTCCTCACAATAAATTAGGCTTTGGGTTTAAACATGGGCCGTCAATCCAAGTACCTCACCCCTGTCCTCCCTAAAGGTCCTGTTTTTACTCATTCTGTTCCATTCCCACACTTCTCCCTTCTCCTTTCTATATCATGTTCTTTTTCTTTGTCTTTTTTTTTTTCCTCCTGGATCATTCACAATAGCATGAAAATATAATGTTCCAATTAATATTTTTCTTCTCTTGACCCTACTTCTCCCTCCACTTACATATCAATTTTTTAGTTCTCCTTTATGTATTCTCAAAGTCTCCAAGCAAAATCTCCTCTTAAGGTGACTTAATGTCTATATCACTCCATATGTATAAATGCTTGACATTTTTAGTAGCAGTTTGGCTATCCTTTTAAAAAAGAGAAGAAAGTATGATTCAATCTATCCAGTATTATGCTACAAAAACAAAACAAAAATTGCATCACATAATTTATGTCATATGAATCTGTTTGCAAATGTGCTTTGGGGGTTCATTTCTGATGCTTTCTTGAAAATTAAATGGGCAGCAGAGACACAGTATACCTGCTTTTGCCACCACTCAATCAACCTCAAGCTCTATTTTTTGCTTTCTTCGTTTAATACTAATATTTATTCAGAACCTACTATGTGTTTGACTTTATAGCATCCCCTGAGAGTATGAAAATGAGAAGTCACAGCTCAGCCCTAAAAATTCTCATGGCCTAGACAAAAATAGACATGCAAATAGCATGTATCACTAGTAAGTTATGAAGAATTACAGGAACAGGGAGCTGACATCTGCAGGATGAATAAGCATTGAACAGGAAAGGTAGCAGAGAAGATATATTCCAGGAGGATAGAAGAACATTTACAAATGCAAAGAAAAGGGTAGGGCTAAGCACAAAATGTATACGTTTCTTTCCATTTCTGCAGTATAAAGTTTGAAGTAAGAATAACCAGAAAATGTTGAAGAGAAAAGTATGGACCACATCTTAGCAGCCTTCTATACTATGCTAGTTTTGATTTTATCCTGTAGGTCAGTCATTCACAAAGTGAACAGGAGAAAATAGGAGAATCACATAGGAACTCTTTTCCAAATACACATGGTTACCATATGTGTTTTGAAAAATGTCTCAGATGATTGATACAGCATCTCCTCCTTTCAAACTAATTTGAAAAATCACTACTGTAGATTATGGACAGTCATTGATGGACTCTGAGCAAGAAAATGATTAAAGAGGTTTCTCTGATATTCAGAGTATAAGACATCCATGAACACCGGGTATCACTTCTTGACTAATTCCTACCTTGTATTTATATTTAGTACTTTGGCCAATCTTCAGGATAAATCCAACTCCATAACACTTTAAACAGAAATATAATTATTTTGCAGAAAATATCAGAGGGAAGTGAAAAAAAATAATTTCCTGCATACAATAGAAATTTCATATTAGATACAGATCTCTATTCCTCTCCATGGCCATTTTCTCACTTTTCCTCTTTCTTTTTCTCTAATTTCTAAAAAAAAAAAAAAAAACCCTCAATCATTCTGAATAATTCAATTTTTACCCTCAACTGTATGCCCCATTCATAAAAACAAAAACCTCGCAGCTATTATGTATTTTTCTTCAATTGCTACCCTTGTTAGTCTTACCCTCTATTGCAAGGAGTTTACCAAATTACTCAATTCTTTTAAAGAGAAGTTTTAAATGTGAAAATTTTTTTTCTATATTTCTATACATATTAAAAACATCAGCATCATCATTTATTCATTCATTCATTTTATAAACATTTCTTGAGTGCCTACCATATGCCAGCCTATCTTAATTCATAGCTACAATCTAGTTATCTGTCTTGGCATCACTATCTCTCCAAGTTATAAGAATATTCTCATAATAGAAAAAGACAATCATAAAAATACTAAATCAACTTTTTTTTCAGTTATGGAGGCATATTGTGAGCTTCTAAAAAAGAAAAAAAGCTTTTTTAAAGAACAGTTTTGATCCTTGTGTATTTCTTTAAATGCAAAAGACTTGCATTCTCTAATGGCTTTCCTACCCTCCTGCCTAGAGATAGAGAAAAAGAATGAGTATCCTTCTTGCTCTTCTCTTATACAAATAACAGATTTCTCCCTTAATTATACAGGCTTGCCATCAGTTAAAAAAAATTAATTCCTTTCAACATATAATAAATGTATTTAAAGAAATCACGTATGATTTTATAATTCTTACAATTATTTCACATCCCAAAATATAATAAATTTATAAGCACAGCAAAAGAAAGGCATGTATCCAGTTGTGAGTAGCTTCTTTTCAACCAAGGATGATGGTTAAAATTCTCCTCATGTCCTGTTTTCGAAATGTTGCACTGCCGTTTTTAAAACTAATTTGGTGAGCCTCAATGTAGGACGTAGAGAGAAACTGCATTTACTCTGAACCGTTTCCTGGAAATTGTTTAGTCTGCCAACAATAAGAAATTACAGGAGGACATTGAATTACTCCCTACTCAATCTAGTGCTCCAATGTGGAATGTTTTCCTAAGAAATGTACTAATCTGAAGAATTCCATGTTAATATATTTTATTTATCTAAGTCAAATATTTGAATAATATGTCAAAATTATCCTTAATACAAAGCATGCTTTTTAAAAACTCCCTTCAGACACAGAATACTTCAATGTAGTTGTCTGCATTTTACATGTGATCCAATTCTGTTTGGAGATAGCAACTTTAAGTAAGAGGCAACTATTTCAGGAAAATAGATTATTTAAAACTAGATTTATATGCCAGATCTTTTGTTGTGGTTGTTAAAATACTACATAAAGATTTTTAATGATGTCCATGAAACCACTGCATTAAAGAAAAAAGTTTAGGCATTTTCATCAAAACACCTTAGGATATACTTTTGACACCCCACCACACACACACACACCCCAATCAGTAGGTATATGTATATAGTGGGGTTTTAAAGAAGTTACTTAAAATTAATTATAAATTAAAAATCTGACTGGGCATGTGAATTGCTTAATTTAATATCTAAACTCATATCTATCTGTGAAATAGGAACTTAGTATCAGTAAGGTTGCGTGATTTAGCAAATGGATGCCCATTTAAATTTTAATTTCAGATAAAAAACAGATAAGTTTTTAGTGTAAGTATACTTCATGAAACATTTGGAACATATTTATATTTTTTAAAAAATATTTGTTGCAGCCTGTATATTTTTCCAGCAACTTTAGGTACATGAATAAAGCATTTGTCTTTAAAGAAAATAATTGGATACAATGTGAACCTTATGCTGCTTTGAAGTGTGCTGAGTCACTTATAAATTGAAGGCCCATCCTGTTCACATGCTAGCATAAGGTGTTTATGATTAATTTTAAAAGTTTGGACCTACGGATCTGAGTGTTCTCAAGGTTCACAGCATTTGAGCAACCAGGACACCATAGACTTCTGTAGCTGTCTTAAACTTAAAACATTGACGAACCAGGAAATCTGGTAGGTCTGATCTCATGGTCTTCACTCTGTTGTGATTATCGTTACCACATTCCCTCTGAGTGCTACTGGAGATAATTCATTTTAAACAGCAGTGTTAAATTAATTTGTCTATCTAATTTTCCAAACTACCAGCAACTCTACACATTGTCCCTTAGACATCTGATCTTTGTTCTGCACCTTAGCACAACCCACTGTTTTTCACTCCTACAATACCACTTGCCTGTGTGCCTAGTCAAACGCTACCCTGAGCTAAGTCTCAGTTACCCCATCAAGCCTTCCTCAGTCAGTTTTGTCAACAATGGTCTTCCCTCTTCTGAGTTCTTCTAGCACCTGATTATCTAACCAGATAAAGATTAAACGCTTGTCAAGGTACAAATACATCTGGGTGCATATACATGTACACATGAACTGACACACCCTGATGAAGACAATTTAATATCTTCCCTTATTTTTCTCCCACTTGGGTAGTTTTCAGAGAGAGCATCTACAAAGTATCTGTGAACTTTGAAAAAATCAGGAAGAAAAGGAAATGTTACAAGGTGAAGTGAATTATACCAGGATCCCCTTGGAGGTTATTTGAGAAATATATGTAAAACGTTAAAGTTACTTTTGGCCAGAGACTGTTGTATTTTTTTGTTTATTTGTTCATTTGTTTTTAATTGCAATACTACTCCAAGATTATACCAAATAGGGGCCTACATCTAGAAGATTATGTTCAATTAATATCCTCAGGATAACTAAAAGATAAACAGTCTTGAATGTATTTTATGTGCACTCTACATGCTGGATCTCATCTAATACCCAAGAAAACCAGATGAAGTACTTGTAACCGTAGAACCAGCTGAAACTGCCTCTAACCTGTTTCCAACAAGCTACCG
The DNA here is from genome assembly GCA_004027375.1 of Macroglossus sobrinus. NCBI lineage: Eukaryota > Metazoa > Chordata > Mammalia > Chiroptera > Pteropodidae > Macroglossus > Macroglossus sobrinus. The sequence goes on along the minus strand of PVKZ01002146.1, from coordinate 180,716 downwards.
AGTTGCTATGCAGAGACCACAGACCAAAACTGTAAGTCACTCAGTTGAAGCATGTACAAAGGAGATAATTTTGATCTCCAGTTGTACCTAGAATCAAAGCCTTACCTCTCTTCTCCTCGCTCCCCCACCTCACCCCAACCCCATGGAACCAAAGTACTGGCAGGTAACCAGAGCATGAACACCAGAACCTTTCAGAAGTGAAGGGTCCATTGTCTGGGAAGATCTGGTACAAGAGCCCTTTACCAGATCTTACAATAAATGACCAAACTCAGAAGCTCTCCAATCAAAACCCTCACTGCCAGCGCTTCTGCATTCCTGCCTGTTCCCCATCCCTGCTTAAAACTTGCCCTAATCCTGAATCCGAGCGACTGAGTTGAGCCTTGCCTCCTGTGTCCTTTGCCTGCCGACTTCACAAGAAAGCCTTTTCTTTTCTCAAAAGCCGATGTCGTCAGATCACCAGGCAGCAAGCCCTCACTTGGCGACATACTTTCTATCTTCACTTTACATATGAGGATTCAAAGAGGTGTCATGAATTTCCCACAGTCCCATAACACTTCAGATTAATGCAGGTGAAATATAGAGAGTTTACTCTAATTCAGGCACTGAGCTGTATCAGAGGTGTCAAAATAGAAGAAGGAAAAGAAAATGTGTGGGGGGGAGAAGATTAGGCAAAACCAGTGGGAAGAAGAGAAAGGAGAGAGGGTCCTACACATCCTATATCCTATATTCTATTATGGATAAGATAGATACAAATAAATAAGTCATATAGATATAGTACTGCATAACTATTACGTGTAAAGAAGATAAAATGATTAATTTTATGGAACATGAGAAGAGCAATGAAATATTCACACGGAGGTTACGAATCAAAAGTTTAAATACAAATTGCATACTTAACATACAAGGGGGAAAGGACACATGCCTTTGTGAAGGTTTGCAATTATGAAATTAAATGATGTGTTGATGACACCAAAAGTAGTTCTGTAAAGTAAAGCTGGAGAAATCATGAAGGACCTCATATGCATATAAAGGGTCTTGACTTGTAGCCTGGATGGGATGGGGAATGTAATATCTCGTTATTCAAAAAACAAATCAAAATACCTCTGTATAAAGTATAAACTCCTAAGTCTGACAGTCAAAGCTTTGAAAAAACTAACTTAGACTGACCTTTAAAACTGTATCTTCAAGAATGCCTACATATATTCCTTTTCAAACATATGTCTATCATTCTTTCACAAAATATGCCATGCATACTTCTTCCTCTATGCTTCTGTCACTTTTTGATATATACTTAGAACACACACAGAGTTTCTCCATAAAGTTCAGCTTAAATTCCTCCTCCTCTTCTTCTTTATTATTCATTTATTCATGTGTAGCCATTAAAACATGGGTACAACTACTAATAGAAGTATTTCTTTTAGGAAATCTATTATTTATTTAAAGAAAAATACCTTGTCTATGGCCATGACACCTTGAACAAGCCCAATCCCATCTGATCTTGGAAGCTAAGCAGGATCAGGGTTGGCCAATACTTGGATAGGAGACCACCTAGGAAGACCAGGTGCTGTAGGTGTAAAAAAATAAAAAATAAGGAATTGTAAACTGACAAGGTATTTGCAATCTGTGAGGTCAAAGGTTGCCTCACACAAAAAAAAAGAAAGAAAAGAGAGAGAGAGAGAGAGGAAGAAAGAGAGACAGAAAGAAAGAGAGACAGAGAAAGAAAGAAAGAAAGAAAGAAAGAAAGAAAGAAAGAAAGAAAGAAAGAAAGAAAGAAAGAAAGAAAGAAAGAAAGAAAGAAAGAAAGAAAG
>PVKZ01002146.1:100000-178808 GCA_004027375.1 Macroglossus sobrinus | reverse complement strand
TTCTGCTTCCTTTGAGAAGCCTTTAGTGTCCTCTCCCTCAAACTCATCATGTATTCCTCCCATGTGCCCCAGTGGACGACAGGTTGCCCTTGGCTAACATTCATCAACTATATTGCAATGGCCAGTTGACTGTGCAATCACATGCCCCACTAGTCAATGAGACAGGGGGTCTTTGAAGGCATGAACTGTATAATGATTACTACTGTTCCTGTAGTACCTGGTACATAGTAGGTGATTAAAAGATGCTCTGTGAATGAATGAACAAAGGAACCCCATCAGGACAGACAACAGTTTTATGATTATACTTACTAGAATAATGAGGGGTCGATAATTTCTTGATAATAACATAGTAACTTGAAAATAATAGTAGAGCTTAGAAAATTAGCTAACATACATCCTAAGATAGTTCACTTGTCAGAAGAACATCGTATTACCAACCAAAGTCTTGTCACAAAGGAGAGTTAATGACCTCAGCTGACATAGATAGGTCACGAAGACAAATTAACTTTGAATCACTGTAGTTGTTAGTGACTGGACTGGGACTGTCTATTAACTTGTACCTAGAGCAAGAAGATACTAAAGATGCCACCAAGTCAGCCTTTAGGTATCAAAGGGATAATCAGATGTAGACTGTGTTCTGAACTTTAAGTGACACTAGAGCTCCACAGAGATCAGTTATAGTCAGGCAGAAAGTCAAAAGTACTGAGATAAATATTCCCTTCTCTCTTTCAGACTGTCATCAAAACAGCCAGAGTCCCAGTCCTGCTAGATGAATGTGATAATTATTTCTAATAGTGTATAAATAATAAAAGCAATCAATGTTAACTATTTCTTTTTTAATCTTAGATTAAGTTTATTAACCCTTACTGGACTTCACGTTTTTCATGGCCTTCATTTATAAAATTATTCATTCATTCATCCGTTTTTTGATCCAATGTGGACTGAGTACTATTATGCACCAAGGACTAAGTGTTGGGTATATGATGGCAAACAACACATACTTGGTTTCTACCCTCACCAAACTTATAATCTAGCAGGAAAAACGGACACTGAACAAGTAATTGAAAATGTGATGAATAATTCTGAAAGAGCAGTACAGACAGCTTGGGGAGTTTAGAGCACTGTGATCTAACCTAACAATTATAAATTTTGAGAATAGAATAGGATGGAGTATCACTGGGAAACTCAATTGGTCCACCCCAGGGAAGCTGAGAGAAGCTATGATAACTAGATATTATTTTCCCGTTCTAAAGTGTAAGGGTTAAAAAAAAAATTCTCAACCCCATACTGATAATTTAGTCTCAATATGTTTAGAAGAGTGGGGACAACTGGGTCAACTATTAAAGCCCCAAACCCTTACTTAATATCTGAAAAGAATTAAGACCCAATGTGATCATACAATAGGCTCCAGGATTGCAAAGTTTATAAACACCAGAACGAAAACGCAAATCCTAGAGTTACGGCCTCTGCAGAGCACTCCCTGAATATTGCACAGCTGAGAGGGAAGGCCAGTTAGTCCCCTAACAATACCTTGGTTTATATTTATTTCATGATCAATGTTTTTTTTGGGAGAGGGGATTCTTTTGGTAGGAGAGTGGTCATAGTTTTAGGTTTTCAGAATTTGGGGAATGGAGGTAATGGACTCTGAAAAGAAGAAAAGGAAGGAAGCCCAGTAGAAAGAAAGAACCCTAATTCATTCATTTAGGGATACAAAAAGTGTACCTTATTCCCCTTCCAGCTTCTCCGACAATTAGTGGCAAAGAGAAATGGCAGGGAGAGGGAGTAGAAGATCTTAAGCTCCCTCACAATTTCTACCAATTCTCTTCAGTGTCCTTTAATACAGACATCTGAGTTTCTGTCTTTGGTCAAATGTGAGTAAATATAAATTTGGAGTGATTTATCATGCTTTAAGCTATAACATAAAAGCTAAATAGAAATCTAGTCTTTGTTGCCCAAAATATTTTTTTAAGACGAGTTCTCTGGCACTATTCCCTTACTCCAACCACACTTCCAACCACATCACTTCTTCAGTACATCACTATTTGGAAATTCTGGAGCACTCGAGCCTGCGCTAGGGTTGCGCATCAGCTCACTGGATGACCTGTGTCATCATTTACCTCGTATTTTGCACTGGTGGAGGCCTTCCTTTGACTGACCCATGAAGTCACTGGTTGCTTAATTCTTCACTCTGGATGACCCCCATTTATGACCCAGACTCTACTTCTCCCAACAAAAGAAAACAAAGTGTTACCGTCTTAAAGAAGAGGTTTGTTTTGATGTGCTTAATATCAGAGGTGGTGTTCAGTACACCTGAAGTGGGGAAGTTTGGGGTCTTTTGTTCCTTGGTTTAATGGTTAACCATTCCTTAATGTCTCTTCCTTCACTGGGCTTTACACTTCTCCCTTTGATTATTTTGTTTCCCTTTTAGAAATGAGGAGCCCACCCACCCAATTCACCACCCCTTTCAGCAGCTTTCCCTTTGGCCCTTAGAGCAGCTCCTAAGGTACTGGCACCTCATCACCAATGCACCCCCACCAGACTGTCACCATTACCCTTGTCACCTTCCCGATTAACACCTCCAACATTCATCCCCATTTCTAAGTACTTGTGAGGGCTTTGTTCCAGGGAGAGAGTTACGCTTTTGTGAAATGTTTCCCCAAAGCGTACTTCACTGACCATCTTTCGCCACATTCCCTTCAACAGCAAGCACTGTGCATCCCACGCAAAATCAGATGAGAAAATCATATGAAAGCTCCACTTTGGGCTCTCTGAGAAACTAACTAAAGTATGGCTCTGTTTCAGGCCATAGAGCACTATCCTGTACACGGAAGCAAAACTGTATACAAATTCCACCTTCACCGACTACTACTTGTTTTTATTTGTTTTGTTTTGTTTTGTTTTCACAAAGTGTTTTCACAGAGGTTCTTTCATAATCTTGTGAGGTAGGCAGGCCAGAGAAGAGAAGGAAGCTGGGACTCAGAACAATTCAGCCTTTTCCAAGTGAAATGCTGATATCCCTACATCAATTATTTAAAAACTGAAATATGGCAATGTAAACAGCTGCTGACTTGAGACTCCTGAGTGCCACACCTACCTGCGGCCCTGACCCCTCACCTAGAACCCTCCATTCTTTCCACAATCCCTGGCACTATAGGGTAGGCACCCTATGCTTTAGTCAACAGTTCTGATAGTCAACGCCTAGTACGTACCTGCTGTTAAAACGCCCATATCAACCTAGAACTACTTTAAACATTATTTTCACCTTTTTTTTGTGGGAGCAGGGTTACATAAGCTGTGTAAGTTTCAGCTGCAAATCTATGTGAATGACAACGTCTTATTAGGAATTTTCAAAAAAAATCTTTTTTTCCCCCTGCTCCTACCAAGAGTCAAGGTTGGCACAGACAAGTAAGTATGCCTTGGTCTTCTGATGTGTAAGATTTTGTTTCTTAAAAATACATCATTCTTTGGTGTCTAAATTTTACTTAAGAATTCACCCTGTTATCTTCTGCTCTGTGTGGCCCTTCAGCTTTGTCTCTTGACCTCCACTAATATGTCCACTAATATGCTCCAGACCAGTGGTCTTCAATCTTTTGGACACCAAGGACCAGTGCTCCTATGAGAATCTAATGCCTGATGACCTGAGGTGGGGCTGAGGTGATGATGCTAGTGCTGAGAAGTGGCTACAAACACAGATGAAGCTTTTCTTGCTCACCCTCTGCTCACCTCCTGCTGTGTGGCCCTGTTCCTAACAGGCCACAGATCAGTATCTGTCTGGCCCGGCAGTTGGGGACCCCTGCCCTAGACTACCAGTGATTAGAGCTGCTTTCAGGCAAATGTCAGATCTAGCACTTGCTTACACATCTGGACTTAAAACATTTCTGGCCACTGATTGTTTCCTTTACTCTATTGCTAGTTCGGTAATGCTTTTCATAAGATTTAATATTTAATCCAGCATTTTTTAGGTGTTCGATGCTGAGAGGGTATTCTCCAAATAGCAGGTTCTCTGTAACGCGAGCAACAGAAGTCTTTGACCCAAAATTTGTCATTTTGTCCTTTACTGGCTGCCAGACATGCCATATACAAATCTCAAGGAAAAAATGAACTTTCAAAATTGGCACAGAGAAGTGGAGTTCCATTTCATGATAGTGCGTAGAAATGGCCCCTGGGGCTGCATGGATGCATGGGAGGCTGTGAAGTCACTGAAATTGCTATCATCTGGAAAAGATGTGATCATCAGCCAGACACATGGGCTTAAGCAAAGGAAAGTGTACACATTTATTAACTAAGATTTTCTTTAGAAAGAGAGAGAAGAGAGCTTTTTTTTTTTTTTTTTTAAGTTAGAGCAGCAGCTGTCATGGGAATGCTAGTAAAAGTACATTGCAGGAAGCGGGGACCGTGGTGGGACTCAAGCCAAAACACATTGGGAAGCACTAGTGTAAAAGGAAAATGCACTCATCTCATTTAGAGGAATGAGACAGTTAGATTTTCACCTTTGTGCCAGGGAATACATGTTCTCCCAGAGCGAAAAGAGAGACATTCCCTTCAGCTCTGTCCAGAGTCACCTTTTCAGGCAGATTTATTCTCAGCCGAAGGGAAGGATCCAGCTCCAGCTGCAAGGTATTCTAATTTGCCTGCTTGCTAAGAGATTTGTTTATTAAAGTAGAATTTTGAGCTCAAAAGAAGTGGGAAAATTTCCTAACAATTGGGGTAAAGCAGCAATGTATAGAAAATGTCTCAATCAATAGGTATATATATGAAATATGTAGAGAAAGATAAACAGCAAGTAATTATAGGAAGACAATTACTCCAAAAAATCTGGTGTAAAACAAATACTGCATTTGCATACTATTGCATGCTAAGATTCCCCTCAAGCAAATCAAAACAAAACAAAACAAAATAAAACAAAACAAAATGCCTATGAAGATCAATTATAGAAAGAATTCTAGTGCATCAGAGATAAATTCATAGTAATTCATTTATCCAAAAATATTTGTTGAGCTACTGCTATGTGTCAGGCATTATTCTAACAAATTCATTAGTGAACAAAACATAAGTTTTTATAGCTGGTAATATATTTTAATATAGCTCTTTGTGAATTTTTCATTTTTCATTTTTTTCTTGCCCCTCTACTTTCCTTCTTGGGTTTCTTAGAGTTTTCCTCTTCCCCATTCTGGACATATGTATGCCCCTGTGGATTTTGTGGTCAAGAATAGTTTTAGCAGATTCTCAATCTACCAGTAACTAGATGGAGGAGAAAGGCCTCTAACCGGGTTGCATGGCCTTTGTCCTGTTGAGCTTACATTCTCCCAAAAAAGATGATTCAGGGTAACGATTCGGGCACATTATCTCTTTAAGCCTCCTGATACTAAATGAAGAAGGCAGTTGAAAAATAACACTCCATTTCACAAGAGAGAAATCTGAGGCATGGAGAGGTTAAATAACTTCTCTAAATCAAACAGCCAGCAATCGGGCCTGGGACAAGGACAGAGATCTTTAAATTCACATCACATTTTCCATGCCTTACATTGCAATGACTTTAGATTAAGTTTAAAGAATTCTGGCAATAATCAAGGATATACAAAAAGGAAAATATAAATAATAAAGAGTTGTTATTTCAGAATATTGCTAAAATGTGAATATTGTCAACACTGATACAAGATATAGAAAATTAATCATCCACATAAAAATGTTTTACGAAATTTTCTTTAATTAGATAAAACTGTAAAATCATATTTAAAAATGTTTACATTCCAGATGCTCTTTTTCTAATGCTGATAATACAGCAACAAACAAAACTCTCAGAAAGTATTTCATGATATTATGTTGCTATCTGAGCTTTTAAAATCTAAACTTGGAAAATGAAATACATAAAGGAAAAATCAGAGGGAAACACATTTGTAAATAACCTGGAAACATAAAGAAAAAAGATCAGGCTGAAACTGAATATCCAGCTGTGTAAACACATTTACATGCTTTTAAAAATCTCAGGTCGGTAGTATTCATAAGGCCTAACCACTGCCAAATCACATACGTCACATTAACTCTTCTGTGCTTCCACATCCTTTCCACGCCGCATCAGTCTAAACTGTCTGTTTCAGATGGAACCACTCAGATTCCATGAATGTTTTTGTTTAATCAAGTGAACACTGTAAACTGTTGTTCTTGGTCATACACTCTACTCCTAAATAAAAATAAGATTTTCAAAGATGAAAGTCTGAGATGCAGGTGCTAAATATTTGCAAATACTTTCATGACTGCCAGAGATCTGAATTACAAGTGGAGAAGTTTCAGTTCAGAAAAGAGGTCTAAATTCCCCTATTTGAAAGGAGAATGATTTTCTATCAAAAAAAGTACAACAACTAGAATAGAGATTTCTCAGAAGCTTTCTATGCCCTGAAAATCAGTAACTGATCTGGCCACGTGTTGAAATTCTTCCAGTTAAATGAAATTAATGGTAAACGCAATGAGTGGCTCTGCAGCATTGGTCGTTTTAAACCTTCATTTACCACCTTCATAACAATGGTGACAATACCTATTTTGTTGAAACTGATTACAAGGCAAATTCACATCTGAGTTCTAACAGATACACTACCTTAATCAATCCAAAATCTTTCTTACCCTAACACCCTACCTTGGTCAATAAGGAAGTGCCCAGATGGATGCTAACCCACCAAATTCAGTGGGGGGAAAACTCTTATTTGTAAATTGTAACAACTTTATTTTGACATTAATTAGTTGGCTTAGAACTATACTACTGAGGCTAAATTCAGCCGAAGTCAAAATATTCATTCACTATAAGCACTGTTACTATCAAGCCTTTATTTTACCTGTTTAAGATGAAAGACTTCCCATCTCATGATCAATTGAATCCATGCTAGCATATTAACAAATGGTCTCAATAAAAAAATAACCATTTTCTTGAACAAGCAAAGGTAGGATTGTAGGCTCTAACAAATAAAAATTCACAATGCTTAAATTTGGATTTCAAAAAACAATGAATAATTTTTTAGTATAAGTACGTCCCATGCAACATTTGGAACATATAATTATGTCCCAAATATTATTTTTTAAAATAAAAATATTATTTTTTGTTTACTGGAAATTCAAATTTAAGTATGTGTACTGTATTTTATCTGACAACCCTGCATTAAGTTATCACAGAAATCAGGACTTTTTCAGCCATAAAACATGTGAAATATTTGGCTGAATCTATTCACCCTCAAACGGTACTTTCTTAAATTGACCAAAACTCAGTTGCTTCCTTGTCAGTTTTAGATTTGTGATCACAGTGGAGTGTAGAATAATTAGGTGAATGAACTTTTGGAAAAGTACAGTGAATACCTTTTTAAAATTAAATTTCAGAATCAAATGTGAAACAATATTTCTTCTAAACTGTTAAGCCTTTTTAAATTGCACCTTTAAAGCTAATTTTAAGACATTATTTTACTAAAAGGATAGTTTTAAAGAAATCTATTCCTCTTCTCTAGGCATAAAAAGTATTTATTAATTTTTTTTTAATAAGGAAAAGATGACAAGAATTTTTGTAACATGGTAGTATTGATCAAACAAGACGTAAAAGGTTAAGCCAGATCTAAGGGATGATTATTGAAAACAAGGTTAGCTGCAAAGATTTTTGCCATGTAATACATACAGTTGATCCTTGAACAATGCAAGGGGTAGGGATGCCAATCCTCCCACACAGTTGAAAACCTGCTTTTAACTCCCTAAAACTTAACTACAGTTGATCCTTCCAATTAGAGGATTCAACCAACTGTGGTTGGAATTTACACTTGGGAAACAGAGGCTGGAAATGCAAAAGCATGGTTTTCGATTTGCAGTTGGTTGAATTCCTAGATGCAAATCCTCAGAGAGGAAGGGCTGACTATATTTCTCGGAAAAAAATTCATGTGTTAGTGGACCCAAACAGTAAAACCTCATATTGTCCAGGGTCAACTGTATTTAAACATACAAGTATCAGATTTGAAATACTTTTTTTTTTTTAAGATGTATCTCACACAGTGATACGTGGGTTTCGTTTTCACCCCACCCAGAGACCAGCAAAGCTGAGCATTATACAGACAGCTGGGAACAAGAAAGGGGACCAGGGGCTACCAATTCACTCCCACAGAGGAAGCGGCCGCGGGTCCTTTACCTTCTCAGGAGAGAACTCCAGCTGCTTTCACCACGGAAGAAACCAACTGCCAGCATGAGTGCCAAGCACTGCCTGAAGAATTCACCCATTTTACCCAACAGGTTTTCACATTCACAGACACCAGCTACCTGGATTTCTTCTACCCCAGCACACATCCTGGGATCCACACTGCAGCTATACCCGGGCCTCCGCGGCTATGCAAGTTCCAGACAATAAACTTGACCCCCATGGCTGACCCCTACCATCGTGCGCATGCTCAGGGCTGGCCCCATCAGCTGTGCACCTGAACGTCCTCACTTGTCCACCTCCTGACATGGGCCTTCACAGCAGTGTCTGTGTGACTGCTGCTTCAAGAGTGATCCCCTAAAGCCAAGACTTCCATAGCTGCTTGTGGGCCCAGCTCCAGCCCTGTCTCTTGTCACTGGCCTACATCACTGGGATCACCTGCAGTTAGCACCTCCAGCTGGGCACCTGCATCTTGTCAGGTGAGCCCTGTCAACAGACTCCAGGGTCATGCACATGCCCATGGTGAGACCCTGTGTTCACAGGAGTGCACTTTCACAGCCAGAGGCTCCACAGCTGCTACAATAACTACACTTGGTCCTGAGCCTTGCTACTGGCCCTGGCCTTTGCCACTACATATATACCTGCAGCTGGCCCCTGCCATTACATAAGTACCTGTAGGTGACCTTCACAGCTAAGTGTCTGAATACCATCTGCTCCAGCCCACGATCAAGTGGGATTTATCCCTGAAATGCAAGGATTTTTCAACATCCACAAATCAATAAATATAATGCACCATATTAATAGAATGAAAGACAAAATTACATAACTATCTCGGATGCAGAAAAGACATTTGATAAAATTCGACATCCTTTCAAGAAAAAAACTCTCAACAAATTGGGTATAAAAGGTACATACCTCAACAAAATAAAGCCCTATTTGTCAACCTACAATTAACGTAATTCTCTAAAAGTTAAAGTATTGGAACACTCTGACTCTGAAAGCCCAGGTGAGTAGATCCCCAACTACTCTGCTTCCTTAACAATAGCATATTGATTTCCACTACTTCCTGTATAATTCTCTTTGAATTTTCATAAGGAATATAACTAATTTTTCTAATACAATAATAATACACCTTTTTAGATCATGCTGTACATTTCCCACCATTCTCCCCAACATCCCCTGGGCATAAAACATGGCACCTCAGATCTCTTGAGCTAAAGAAGATAACGACCCCATTGATCTTCTTGCATCTCCTACTTCTAGTCCCAAGTAGTCTTTGAATATTAACGACGGCAACTTATGAATTTTGCATTTTAACATTACAGAATTCAGCTCAAGCATATGCATTATTTTCCTCCCATATCCCTGGCTCCCTCCCCCAATGACTTCTTTAGTAAGGGGTTTGTTTCACATAATGGCACGTTCAACTCCCAGAGGAGAGATACCCTGTTATACGATGTTTCTAACACTTTAGGAAACAGAATAAGATAGTGAGCAAAACAATTAACCAGGAGTTTAGACAGCTGAATTGTGGCCATGTTTCTGCCTCTAACTACATATTTGACTTTGGATAAGTCAACTGAACTCTCTGATATACTAGGGCTTGTTCAAGCCTGATATAACTTCTCTCCAAGAGAATATAGATTTCTTGTCTTTTACAAGTTGCCTTTGGACAGTGACAAGTTGATGAGTAGATCCAGTTCCTCACCATTTATTTTCCTCTGTAAAATTTATAATTAGCATTGTTTATAAATCATAAAAGAAACACTGAATATATATATAATTCAGCTTATTTTCTATAAAACTATTTAAATACAAAATAAGAGAATGGGAAAAATGATTATAAAATTACAAATTTTCTCTGAGTTGAAAATATTTGTCAAAAAATTTATAACTTCTAATGAGTTCTGGTTTGCCAATTTGCAAAAGCAGTTCATTTGCAATCTAATAGATGCAACCTGCTCAGTGAAGGAAGAAATTCTGTTTATTAAAATACAATAAAATTAATTTTTATGTCTAACGTATTATGGAGTTTGATTGCAAATTGTTTTAAAACTAAGCAATGAATTGGTCTTCCTGCTCTAAATTTAAATTTTTGTGCTTTTTGTGTTTCTAAGTAATCTTTGCTAATTTCACAAGATTACTGACTCATTCAAAGTATTTCTAAATCCATACATTTTAAGCTCATATTTAACTTCTTAAAAATATTCTCTGTGTTATAAACTCCAAAAAGAACTCAGACCCCTTTTTCTGCTTTAGGAAATGGATCTGTTATTCCATATGTTATCATATAGACGAAGGAATTATAAAGATGAATAAGATATAGTACCCAATTTTAAGGAGTTTACAATCAAGTGGGGGAAAATAGGCAACTAAACAGTAAAAACCCAGAGGTTTTATTGACCACTCAGTATTTGACAGTCACTATTCTAAGTACTAAAGAAACAGTAGTGAAAAACAACAAAAATATCTTCTGTCATAGAGCTTACATTATCACAGAGAAAAACAACATGGAAAAAGCAAAATATTGACTTTTAACAAATGTCCTAGAAGAAAACAAAACAGAAAAGGGGAAAAGTAGTTTGAGAATAGTCAAGCAGAACACTAAAAGGGTCACATGTGAACAAAGACTTGAAATGGGCAGGGAGCCAGCAAGGGCAATGACCCTGAGGCTAACGCATTTCTAGTTTGAAGAAAAAGCTGATGTGGCTGGAGTGGGTTGAGCAAAAGGAGAAATTAGCAAGAGAAAAAGCCATTTAAGTAATGGGGGTTCATAGCAAGGTTGTCCTTTGGGTGATGATAAGTGTATTAGTTAAGTGTTGCTGCATAAAAAATCATTCCAATACTTAGCAGCTTAACTAAATAAATATGTGTTATCTCACAAAGATTCTGTGAGTTGGAAATCCAGGAGTTGTTTAGCTGGATGCTCAGTTTCTTTCAAGAAGCTGCGGTCAGTTATCTGTAGGGGGCCACAGTCATCCAAAGACTCAACAGGGACTAGAAGGCCCATTTCAAGTCTGGCTCACTCACAAGCCTGATAGCATTGCCAGCTATTGTCAGGAGGCCCCAGTTCTTCAGCACATAAGCCTCTACACAGGGATGCTTGAGTGTCCTCTGAACAAGGTAACTAACTGTCTTTGAGAGATAAGATGACTAAAAAGGAGATGGAGAAGGAGAAGGAGAAGAGGGAAAGGGGGAGGGGGAGAGGAGTGCTCTAAGAGTGTGAAGCAGAACCACTGTGTCTTTCATGACCTGCTCTCAGAAGTCACATGGTCATTTGTACAATGACTCTTTGGTTACATAGATCAGCACTATTTAAAGTAGAGGGAAATTATATAAGAGCATACACACCAGAAGACAAGAATCACTGGGGTCCATATTGAAAGCTGTTACCTTAATATGGAATTTGGATTTATTCTGAATAAGGAAGTTTTCAGAAGATATGATCACAGTGGTAACATAACTTAAGTTTTAAAAGGATTACTATAGTTTTTGCGTTGAGAATAGACAGTGCTGTGGCCATGGTAGAATCTAAGAGGATACTTGAGAGGCCTTTGTAATAATAATACCTACAAGATGGCTGATTGATGGTGATATGGATTAAAGTGGTGGCAGTAATAGGTAGGGTCATATTTGGAATCTGAAGATGTTTTGAAGACAGATCTTACAGGATTGCTGATGAATTTTATGTGGGCTATTAAAAAAAAAAAAAAAGGAGTCAAGGATGAACCAAGATTTATAACCTGATCAACCAGAAATATATTTGGTGCAACAGAAATATTTATTTGTTGTTAAGAGGAATACAGAGATAGGAGAGTCAGAAAAATTCTCTAGGAAGAGATAGCTCTGATCTTAATGAATAATTAGTAGTTGGCCAAACTATGAGAAGAGAGAACTAAATGCATAAATGCATAAATGCATAAATAAATAAATACCAGCTTGATTAATGGCAAAGCAAAATATAATATGATGTATGTTCAAAGAAACAAAGTAATTCTATACTGCTGGAGTGCCTATCATAGAGCATTTGGGACAAAACTTTGATGTAAACTATATCTTTTCCATTTGTTCAATTAACAAATCTTTTATTTATTCCACACTTTTGCCAGGCACTCTACTAGCTGCAGAATATACAATAACAAACAAAAACATGTTTAGGCCATACTCTCATGAAGATTACAGTCTAATGTCAGAGAGTTTTTAAATAAATAATTTTTAAAAATGTGAAATTACAAGTGTGATCACTGCTTCAAAGGCTGGAAGCGTGGTGCCACTGAAGTAAATTATAGGATGAAGGAACATCACAAAAGACATCACAGAATTGTTGTCCCTTAGGAAGTGATAACTGGACTGAGATTTGAAAAAAAAAATCAGGAGATAGGTGAATAAAAAAATATGAATGATGCAGGAGGAGAGAACAGTGTACTCAAAGTCTTGTAATAGATGAGGATATAAAATGTTTGAGGAAGGAAGAAGAGCCAGGGGATGGAAAGAAAAACTAGAAGGATGGAACAAGATGAGGTTAAAAAGGAAATGGGGGGTCGGATCATCTCTGGCACTGGAGGCCATTGCGAGGAATTTAGCCTCTATTCTAAGAAGCATAAGAGGGCAAAGAAAACATTTTGACAAAGAGGAGTAGCCACGGAGGGTTGGGGAAGACATAATGAGATTTATTTTGTAAAGAAACTGGTTATGTATAGAAAATACATTTCTAAAAGGCTAGAAAAGATGTGGGAAGTCTAGTTAGGAGACCCAGTGAAGCTGATGGTATTTCTGAATAGGGTTTTGGCAGTAGAGATGAGGTGACTAGAGGTAATGAAAAGTTTATGCAAAGATTTTTTAAAAGCAATTGGCAGTAGTAACTCTAGAATTTTTAAAACACTTTAAAATTTTTAAAAAGTTAAAATTTTGACAGAAAGGAATTGCCTTAAAAACGTTTTTGCCTAGCCAGAGCACCATTTTATACAAGTGTGTGGTTTGTGAGAGAGATGACTTACATTACTGGGAGGTTAAATAACCTCTAAGCCCACTTAGAGCCACCACTGGGTCATTTCTGCCCCATACAACTGGGTAGATACTGATGTCCTTTAGTGAGGCAGTATACTTTGAAAGAGGTCCGGCTTGGGGCTGATGGGAGACCATGAGTTAGATTTTGGAGTACAAGAAAGTTTAATACATAGCCCCCTTTCATCTTTTGTGAATAACTACTAATTAAATTGAGAATCTATAATATTTTAGAATCTTAGAAAATAAACACACTCAATATTTGATAAAATATCACTATATGACACCACTATTCTGGCTATACTTTATTCACACTGAGAAAAAAGCAAATTGACCTGTGCTTTAAGGTTGGGTTATACACTATGTGTGTTGTCTATACATAAACATAATACAATTGATCTATTTTCAAAAAGCATGTGTTTCTTAGGTCTCTAATAATAGATTTATATCAAGTCACTCACAGTTTCCCTTAGCCATTATTGGGCATGTTGGAAGAGGCAACATTCCAGGTTAAATATGCGGCCATGATCAGAATATAATTTA
This sequence comes from Macroglossus sobrinus, assembly GCA_004027375.1. Lineage (NCBI taxonomy): Eukaryota > Metazoa > Chordata > Mammalia > Chiroptera > Pteropodidae > Macroglossus > Macroglossus sobrinus. Next base: position 165,103 of record PVKZ01002146.1, on the reverse strand, counting down.
TCAATTTGAGTGTTGGGAAAATTCTGAACTGCTCATTATCTTTTGTCATTTGTTGCTACTGATCTGTAGTCCTGGGGCCCTTCACACTTGGGAACTGTCATCTCTTTTAACAGGCAGTGGTATGTAAAAGCCACCTACTTAAACCAAAAAAGCTCACACAGAATAATATAATTTCGGCAGAAAAAAAAATTGTCATCAGAAGTAATTTGATATGTTTTCATCTACCTGACAAGAAAGGTAGTTTCTAGATCCTGAGAATTTTTTATTTGTTGATTGTTTCCAGTATTAATTGATGGGCATGGGGCTACAATATTAGCAGAGCTGATGAAAGTAAATGACTCTGTACAAGGTAAATAGAGAGATGAAATAAATGCCACCAGAGATAGGAAGCTGTGGGCACAAAAAAAGGAGGTTTAGAAGAGGCCAAAGCTGCGGTGTGGCTTTGGGAGAAAAAGGAACTGCGAAGGAGAATTTTAGAATGAAATGCTGTATGCTGAGTGATGCAAAGCCTCCTTGGTCTTTTTTATAAACTCTTTAGAAAAATATTTAACTTTCACCAGTGCCTTTTGAAATTTATTTGCCTGTTTGGGTTTTGTTGTTGTTGTTGTTCATTTTTAGGAAATAAAGTATTGATTTTTGCTCCATGTAAGTCTTTCATGAGCAAGAACAGTCTAGAACCTTCCTTGGGTCCAGCCCACATCTGAGTTCATCTCTTTATGTGATGCAGAAAATGGTTTTCTGTATCCACATCTCCCTGTTTAGAAATTGGATTTTTTAGGTACTTAGTCAGACATGAGAGACAGAGGAAGAAAGGAATGGAGTCCCAGCCAAGAGACCACCCAAAGAACACCCTATTGGTAGTTAAAGAATCCTTCTTGCATCCCTAGAGACAGAGAACAGGAGGACCATAATCTATAGCTGGTTGAATCCAGCCACAGACACCTGTACAGAAGGTACTACCCTAACCTAACCACAACTTAAGACTCATTATACCATCATTATAATATCATGTTTATGCCCAGAAGTTCATGAATCTAATTATAACAGACTGAATTCTAAGTAAGCACATGTGCACTAGACGGAGTTTTATAGCAGTCAAGTGCCAATCAAAATGACCTCATGTGCCAATCACCTAGGAACATCTTTGTAACCATTGTAATATAATACAGACCTCCCCATTTCTGCGTGGTTACAGCTCTCTTCCCTGAAACCCTGTTCCTCCTTTGGAGCGTGCTCTGTCTTTCTAAAATATACTTTTAATAAATCTTTTCTAAATCTCACTGACCTGTGATTCTTTTCTGCGTCAGTGGGGGAGAACTAAGGAAAAATACTAATTACACTTCTGAGTTATTATCTGCCCCCATGCTGCTGGGGACATGGAAGTTCAAATCACCTCCAATGGTAAAAGATTCCTTTTGCTTTATTTCTTTCCCTGAACTCTTGATTCCAAATACCCATCTGTCTCAGTTTCTCCCTTGCTCCCTACATAATTCCAGATATCCAGGCTCCTGTCCTTTTCTCACCTAACCCCTTGGCATTCTCAGATCTTCCTCCTAAAATACCTCCTCACTCTCATCTATACCTATACCTTGTCCTAATGAGACTGTTTGCCATTCAATAAGGCTTTCTGACTCCTAGTGATCTGTAATTGTACTCCTGTTTGTATTCTAGAGGCAGATCTAGCCAAAGGAACTTAGAAGATGTATGCTACTATGCAGAATATTTTTATAATAGTACTATTATAATTATAGTTTCTATATCATTATTATAGTACTATTTATCATTATTATAGATAAACTGTGTCAGACTCCTATTATGTCAGACTTTAAGCTAAATAATCTGAAAGCAGTCTGTCACTTAATTCATAAAATAACTCTAGGAGATTAGTATTAATAGTACTATTTATGCATAAGGAAACCAAAGCCCTGAGTGGTAAATCATTTGTCTGAAGTTACAAGGCAGATGCAATATTCTAACCCAGGCATGTGGATGCCAGACTACAATTAACTACTATCATATACTAATCCACATTTATCTATATTTATGATTAAAAAGTTTTAATAAATAATATTTTTATTCAGTACACAAATATTTGTAAATGCTTATGTTGTGTTTTGCTTTAATAAGGTACGAGGCAGATCATAAAAATGGAATGGGAGAGACATGGGATATTGTAAAAATAATATCTCAAAAAACTGCAAAACAAGCCTGTATATCACTTCTAAGAGAGAAAAAAAAATGCTAAAACTTAACCACATGAGTACAATGTAAAAAGTGAAAAACAGACATTCATAATTCAGGTTGTCAACTTTCAAAAATATCATCTTAGACTGGGTATTACAAACTATACTGTGATGTCTAGCAAGAACATTAAAAAAAAGGTTTGATGGCAAGGGGAAAAGTGAAGTAAATTTGACTACAGTCAGCAGAATGAGGAAAAGTAAGATCAGAGGGAAAAAAGGAGGAGGAGGAGTTTATCTAGAAGCTTTTAAGTTCAGGAAAGTCTAGGGAAAGTGGTTGTGGAAACATTATTAATAGTGACAAATTGACATCATTGATTATGAAATTAATGGAAGAAGGAAAAGCCTGTCTCTGAGCTTTTATCCAAAGATTTCAAATGTTTTAAAAGAGTCCCATGGTCAATTCTTTCCAAGGAGACTGATAAATTGAACATAATAAAAGCACAGATCAAGACCCTGTCAGCCAACATTCTGGGATCATTATATTCTCCCAGAAGGACGACCCCTCTACCACGCTAGAAGCCTAAGGCTGACAGCCACGAAATATTGCGCTGCCTCTAATGATCCCAAGCATGATGCGACTCGGCTTCCAGCCTGCCTGCTCAGTGATTTCCTGTGCAAAGAGAAAGTTAGCTGGGCAATAAATAACCTATTTGCCCATAGTCAGGGAGGACTACTTGACAACCAAATGAATAGAGACTATTTTGAAAATAGAGGAAAAATTACCCTTCGCCGAGAAAAGACTGATAAATGAGACGCTTACACTGGCCCCAGTTAACCATTTAAAAAGCAGGAACAGCCTGGATAGATCAGTTGGTGGTTAGACATAATCTCCAAACCATCTGTAGTGTCAGGCTCTAAAAAGTTCCACAAAGCACGGCAAAGGAAAAGGTAAAGGAAGATGTGCATGGCACAACAGAAAAGCTGTTAGAGATAGCTGTGGTCAGATCTGGACACTGGAATGATATCATTTCTCTTGGATTTCCAATCTAGCATAAAACTACTTGACTAAATAAATAAGGTTCAAAGAGCAAGATAACTTTATTTATTTATTTTTTCACTCAAGTGAAATCTCAGTTACACAGTAAACGGAGCAGGGCAGAACTTGAAACTCAGGTTAACCCACTGTTGCTCCTCATTACATCCGGTCTTGAGAAACAATCCTTAAGGCAGTAGGAATAAGGAGGTTGGAGAAATATTGATTGTGAGGGCTTGTTTTCAGGAAGGAGATGACCCAATTTAGAAGCCTGGAAATTTATTACTAATAAGCATGAAAAATGAATATTTTGCAATTAATATCAGTTTAGAAAAATTACAATTCAACCCTCACATTTGGAACAGAATAGAACCTTTATCATAGGACTTCTGCATATCAGTAGAGATTTTCAATAACTGAGCTCATTCTGTCCCCTATCTATCAGACATCAAAATAGATTCAGCTTGGCTGGAAATTTGTGAATGTGTACCTCAAAGATTTGACCTTCTGACATGGAAGAGAAATACTCTATTCAACAGTATGTCAGTAACCACATGCTCTATATGAAAATCTCCATAATGGTCTTAAAGAGATATAAAATATGAGTATGTATTGAATTTAGGAAATAAAGATCTTTACTATAGCAAAGGATTTTGTAATGAGGCACTGATGAATAATGTAATTTTTAACAAAGATGATGAGAAATATTATCCTTAACAAATAGTGCAAGGCAAGAAAATAAGGACTGTATAAAATATTCCCACTCTGCCCTGTCCAATAATTTTATACACACACACACACACACACACACACACACACACACACACACCACCCAAATTCATGATTCAAAAGCAAATAACTGAGCCTTTAGACAAAGGGAATAGAGAAAAAATGTTGAAGAATGAAAAAGATCTGACTCTTATACACAATTGATGGGATTATAAATTGAAATAGACTTTCTGGAGGGCAATTTGGCAGTATGTATGAAAATGTAAAATGTACTTACTTCTTGACCTAATAATTCTACTTCTAGGATTCTAATCTAGAGAAATATTTGCAGGTGTGCATAAAGTCATGGAAAATTCTGATTATCTATTGTTTATTAAGCAAAAAACCTGGAATCAAACCAAATGTCTATCAATAGAGTAGTAGTCAAATTATGATAAATTCTCATAATGGAATATTATGAAAAGATTTAAGTGAATAAAAGAGAGCTGTATGTTTTAATATTAGACTATCTCCAAGGCATATTATTGAATATGAAAGAAATAGAAAAGGAAAATGCAGACATAGATAGATATCATAGTATGATTAAAATCTATGGATTTACATTTACATATATGTTACATATATGTAAAGACATTTACAAAAGTGTATGAAAGTGTGCTATCATACTTAGACATTTATTTTATAAATGTCTATATTGTTTAAATATTTTAAAACAAGTGTATAAAAAGGGAAATATTTTGAAATTAAAATTTAAATAATACTATTGAAAAAAACAAAACAAAACAGGGTCTACTGAGGATAGACTAGAATATGCAGTGGTATTAATCAACCCCAACTTCTAGTGCAGTATTTCATGTTTAATCACAATGCAGAAGTGATCTGCTTCACCTGGTGTTTACCCTGGGACGCAGCCTGACCAAGGCAGGTCATGTGGCCATGCCTTCTTAAAGTCACCAGGGACCCAGCCTTCTTTTAGCTTTTATTCTGCCTCCTGTAGCTTCCATGTAATCTCAAGATAATGCTCGGATTTCAGATATTGCATTCATATTTTAGATAGCAGAAGAAATAAAGAGAAGAAAATCTTACTTTCATAGTTTAAGAGTTTCCCAGGAAGTCCCACAGAATATTTCCACACCAGCTCATTGGTCAGCATGTAGTCACATGGCCAAACCTAGCTTCAAATAAGTTTAGAACGCATTTTTCCAAGTAGATACACTGCCCAACTGTTTTTTTTAATTGTACATTTTTTAAAAAGTTGATTGATTCTCATTAGTTTCAGTATACAGTATATTGCTGTATACTATATAGTTTGTAAAACGATCCCCCCAGTTGCTCCCTCCCTCCCCGACCCTCCACCTAGCCAGTGTATTAATGCTAACTGCATTCCCTATGCTGTGCTCCCCAGCCACGTGATCATCCATCAGCCACTCCATCTTTTCGTTGGAGCACTTAATTGGTTTCCATTTAAGGTACTTATTGATAGGAATGAAGTTGTTATCATTCCTTATTCCTGTTTTTGATACATGCTTTTTCTTCCCTCCAACATTTCCTGTAATACTGGCTTGGTGGTGATAAATTCCTTTACGTTATTTTTGTCTGGAAAGCTCTTTATCTGTCCTTTAATTCTAAATGATAGCTTTGCTGGATAAATTATTATTGATTGCATATCCTGGGTCTTCATCCTGTCGAATATTTTTTTGTCAAGCCCTCTGTTCTGCATAGTTTCTTTTGAGGAATCAGCTGCCAGTCTTATGGGTGTTCCCTTATAAGTAATTATCTGTTTTTCTCTTGCTGCTTTTTAATATTCTTTCATTGTATTTAACCTTTGGCATTTTAATTATGATGTGTCTTGATGTGGGCCTCTTTGGATCCCAGATTTTTGGAATTCTCTGAGCTTCTGGGGTTTTATGTCCATTTCTTTCACCAGGTTAGGGAAGTTTTTCATCATTATTTTTCAAACAGATGTTCAACATCTTGATTTTCTTTAGTTACACCAATCAGATGAATATTTGGGCCCTTAATAGTGTCTCATATGCTCCTTAAATTATTTTTATAGTCTTGGCATCTTATCTCTTGCCATTCTGCTTGCGTGTCCTTGGCTTTTCTGTTCTCTAGATAGGTCATTTGATCCTTTTCTTTATTCACTTTGTTTATTCCATTTACTTCTTATCTCAGATAATGTATTCTTCATTTCAGACTGTTTCTCTTTTATAATTTCCATTTCCATTTTTGTCTAAGTTCTCATTGAATTTATCTACACTTCCCAAAAGTTCATTGAGTAGAAGTTTTGAACTCTACATCTGTCATATTACTTGACTCCATTATATCTGGATCTCTGTTCTGTTCTCTCATATGGTTTCTGCTTCTTTGTCTTTCCATTTGGGCTGCCTTTCTGTGTCTGTTTCTATGTACTAAGCAAAGCTCCTAAGTCTCCCCATCTTATTAGTGTGGATGTGAAGTAGGTGTCCAGTAGAATAGTCCTGAGAGGTTCAGCTACAGGCCAAACTTAGCCCAAACATCTACCCTTCTGGGGCCACTTGTTAAGATTCAGCAAGCAACCCACAGATGCTGTGCTTATAGTTGCCTCAAAAGGTCACACCTGAAACTGAGCCCAGCTGCCTCCAATGTGAGTCTAGGTGCTGCTCAGCAAGGAGCACCTGACTCGCTGAGAATATACCTACATGTGGCTTGAGTAGAACCATGAGTTGTGGAAAGACGGGGTTTCAGGGAATCCTCTGGGTGGAGGGACCTCTGTTATCCAGTCTGATGATATCACAGCAATGGTGGTGCTATGTTCAGCTCACTGGTAAGGGGGCCGGGTCTCATCAGGGAACAATGGATGCTGCTGGCACTTTTGTACAGAGCGAGTCTCTCCTGGGCCCTCATTCTGACAATGTCTCCCCGTAAGTCCCTGGTGCCCCCTATGCACAGCCAAATCAACACTGGTGCTCAGAGTGAGCAGGTCTGTCACTGCAAAAATCTGCTCAGAGGTGCAGCCCCTTTAAGAGGCGTTTGCCACTGCTGCAGCCTCCGTCTCACTCAGCTGTTCCAGACTGTGTCCTCGTGCCATCCCACCTTTTGCCATTGCAGGGTGCTTTCTTAGATTTCTTCCTAGTTGCATGGCTTGTTCCTCTAGATCCCAGGCTTTTCCTTGCTGCTGCTCAACTTTGATTTGGTCACCAGAGGGAAAAACAGAGGCTTTACTATATATGCCATTTTTTTTCTCCAGTCTGCCCAACTTTTTTTCAAGTATGGTTAGTATTTCTATCTGGATGTCTAATAGGTGTTTATTTTAAAATCTACCTGTTCAAAACAAAACTCCTACTTTTCCATGCTAAAGCTAAAGCTCCCATAATCTTTCCTATCTCAAAAAGTGGCAAACCCAAAAAAGTGGAGAATGGGTTAAGGAAGCAGGATAAGAGCTATGGTCAGGGGGCCCATCTAGCCTGTGCTCTCACAACACGAGTGTTCTGTGTTACAATAATTATTTAAAACCAGAAACCTTGGAATTGTGCTGGAATCTTCTTTCTGGATTTTTTGCTCAAATGTCAGATTTTCAATGATATACTCTGATGGCTTTAAAAGGTGGTTTTCTCATCGCTAGAATTTCTTACCTCCCTTCTCCATTTTCCTTCACAGCTACTATTACCATCTGACATATTTTATATTTTGCTAATTTATTTGTCTATTTTGTTGTTTCTGCTGTAAAATAAGCTCCAAGAGGATAAAAATTGTTATTTTCTTTGTTCCCTTGCATACCCTTGGGGTATGCCATTTCTTCTATAGATTTTTATTCAATAAGTGTAGGCTCATGACCATACCCAGTACAAGTAATACCAGGGGTGTTTTGTTTGGATTTAATCCCTCTCATGATTCTCATATGCAGCTGGATTTGAGAACCACTATTGAAAAGAATAAATGTTGTTTGTTTCTCATTCAAGAATTTCAATGCCTGGAAGAGTGACTGATTTTGATCCTCTGTTGACTTTTTCTCTCTGTAGAGAATATTTTGGTTAGCAAAACCCAATGGGTTTAGGAATAAAAGTTGGGAATGGAGGTGGATGGACTCCATTAAAAGCTCTTTAAAGAAAGGTCATGAACTCGAATGAATGCAATAAGCATTTATCTAAGGAATTATGATTCATGATGAGCTATGATGACAAGCTCATGATATTTCTGCTTCCACCTTCTCTTTTATGCCAAAGATTTTACATTCGAAGTAGGGCTCCCGTTACTTGGAAAGCATGGTGTTCTTATTTTAATTGACTCACTGTTTTGACTTATTTTTGTTTGTTAAACCTTTACTACTCTGCATTTTTAAAATTTATGTTGCAGAGAACAGGTTAAGGAAGCAGGATAAGACCAAGAGCTATGGTCAGGGGGCCCATCTAGCCTGTGCTCTCACAACACGAGTGTTCTGTGTGGACTTCCATAACTTCTTTTGACGATGAAATTTTTCTCATTCTTAACATTCTAAAATTGGCAGAGAAAATGATCTAATGCACTTGACATATAAGTATGTAGGAAAAAGACTCTTTCCTAGATTTCTTAAAGTTTAATTTTTAAAAACTCATAGATTATAGGGGAACAAAGTATATTGTTTTAGTCATTAAGTCTTAACTATTGAACAAAATTAAACTTCTATGATACCATGAAGTTTCTGTCATGTATGACAGTTATGAATTTCAGTCTAAAAGTTCAAACAAATTATTTTTTTATGACAGTCTAATATGAACTCCTATCTTGCTAATAAATTGGAAACAATTATTTTGGGGTTTCTGTTTTCCTTAGGCTTCTAAGTTTGGGGGTTTTTGCGTAGTGCCAAGGCATTTGACTGGAAGAAGTCTCAAGCTTCTAGGATTTGCACATCATTGGATTTGAAGATATGCCATGATGGCTCCAAAATAATACTGCTGTCTTCCAGCCCTGCTAGAATATAAAAATATCAGAGAAGTTCAGACTGTCATGCACTCTGCTGGCCTCCCATGTACAGGATTCTTCCTCGAGGTTACTCTGATGTTCTGCTCCTTAATATCTTGGCTCCATCTCTCTTCCATCCAAGGGCAGAAAAATTTAATTTTTTTTTTCTTGCTTCAAAGGCATCAAGCAAAATCTCCTTAATGGATTGATGCATTTGGAAACAAAAGCCCTGAAAACACCCATTTTTATACTTTCTGACATATTGTTTTCCTTTCTTAAGGCAATGAGTTTACTATCTGCTTAAAGATGTTATGCTACTTCAAGAGTAGATGGTGACATTTCAAATAAAATATTTTTTCTACATGATATTGCCTATAAATGCTTTTCAGCACTGGTTCTATATCTAGATATGGCTTACCCATGTTGTAACTTCTAAGAAATGTGTCTTATTATTGTATTTTATCTACCTATACTTACCCTTATTTGAACTTCAGAACCTATTGTATTTAATAAATATTTATTGAACTGAAATGTAAAATCAATTTCATATACTCTAAAACCCAAAAGCAAGGAATGAAAGCTATCAGCAAGGCTGAAAAATCTAGATGTGATAACAGATGGATAAGTTGTATAAAGTTTATACTTAATTCTCAATTATTTAGTGAGAAACTATATTATTCAATTGGGACTCTAAATGATCAGGGAAGGGGTGCCATTTCCATATATTATAAACAAGTCTGAAAATACGTAAATATCTACTAAGATTTAGCAAAAATGAGTCACCATTTCCTAAATTAGTTCTGATCAGAGATGGTAGACGTGTAGAACGATAAGGATTTCACAATGAAACAAATTTGAGAAGTGCTCTAAGTCATACTGGGAAAGGTAAAGTGTACATTAGCATATCTAAAGCCTCAGAGGAGTTGCCCAGAAAAGGAAGCTATTTAACTTTGCTTAACTTAGCATTTTTCAAACTTATCTGAGCATTCTCTATACACACACAAACATACAAACAATAGTATTTCTTATTATCATCTAATGAAACAAAAACATTTTTTTAAGGAAAAAAAACAAATCAAGTGTTGGAGTTAATTTTGAGTTTATAGCTCTATTTCTTTTCTTAACTGTTCTTTTGTAATTTATCTTTTTACCACAGAGTAAAACTTTAAGCATTTTATTTGGACACTAATTGTTAAATATATGATTGAGAAGTTCTCTGCAAACATTGGCTAAAAATGCACGTCTTTAAAAAATGTATGTACATATTTATCTAGTCTATTGTCTTTTCTTATTCCTGCCTCCTGGTTTCTCGCTGCATATTTAAAATAAGCACATAATTTTACCTTTTTTTCTTTTAATCTTTTTTTTTTTTGGATACTTAATGGTAAAGGAAATACCTTTATGCTAAATTTTGAAAACTTTGCCATCTTCAAATATTTTTATATATGTGAGCAAGCTTTAGAAGAGATTACAAAAGGTAGTTTTACTTCGTTTTGTTTTAAACATAATATTGCACCGACCAAAAATGACCATGCATTTTTCAGATTCCTGGTCCACAAGACCAGAAGGGAAAGACAGGTCCATGTAATGGTGGGACCATGTTAGCCATCCCCTTTCTACTGAGGGGCAGGTGTTTGGGTTTACCTTAGGTTCAGACAAACAGCAAATTTCTTCTCACTTAGAGTAATTTTCCTCTTCTCAGCTTTCCCCTTTGGCTTCTGGAGAAGTGAGTTCAAGCAAAGAGCGTTCATCTAATTGATGAGAACCTGGTAAGTCACTGGGCCGAGTCCCAGGTGTGGGTAATCTTTCCTCAGGCATAGGAAGCAGGATTGGCTTTCTGTCCCTGGAACCATGTGATTCTTGCATTTTCATTCTCCCTCTGCTGACTATTTTGATGGATACTAGATTCATTTGGAAGATTTGATGAAACATATTGTTGGGTCTCATCCTTATTATTTCCAATTCAGTAGTTTGGTGTTAAGGTCCAAGAAATTGCATTGCTAACAGGTTTCTAAGTAATGTGGATACCGTGGTCCTTGGACCACACTTTGAGAACCACTGTGCTAGATAAAACATGAAAGGCCTTTTTTTTTTTTTTTTTTTTTTTAATCTCTGTTCCAGTATCTCCTCCTCTGGCTGGGCAGGTAATTCAGGTAAGGCTTTTAATGTGCAGGTGATTTTAATTCAAGGGAAAGCTAATAGCATCATTTCCTTTTAGGGCTAAGCCATTTCCCACATGGATGAACAGTAAAGTTTGTTGTTTAGATCAGGCATTTCCAACCCCCAGACCGTGGACAGCTGCCAGTGTGTGGCCTCTTAGGAACCAGGCCACACAGCAGAGGTGAGTGGTGGGAGAGCAAGCACAGATTCATCTGTATTTGTAGCCGCTCCCCAGCACTAGCATCACTGACTCAGCTCTACCTCAGATCATCAGACATTAGATTCTCACAGGAGCACCAATCCCTATGCCAAAAAGGTTGTTGACCACTGCTTTAGATGACAAAATTCATGCTTAACCAACATTTTGCTCACTGACTTTTTTTTTGAAATTGGTTAAAATTCATCAGGGTAAGTGAAGCAAGTGGTTTAGATTGTCCTCCAGCTCTTCTTCCAGCCTCATTTGTTCCCCTTCTGTTTTTAAGCAACAGATATTCTCCTGCCCAGCTTCTTAGAGATGGGTACGTGCTGTGATCTTTCTGCACCTGTAGTTTGCTAAGAATTCAAACTTTTTCTAATCGAAGGTCCTTGTGTCAATGTAAAATATTCCATCATCTGCCTTCCAGTAGAAAGAGCTGTATGGAGCCTTTTTACACATGAGAAAGGGGCAGGTGCTTTTATACCCACATACCATTTATAATCCATGACACCAGAATGCAGATTTATCGCAGAATTTAATTTGAGAAGATATTTTTTAACCAGTATGCTGTTCTCTAAGCAATATACTCAATTTTTTTCCTATCATATTAAAAGAAAGAAAGAAAAAAAAAACAAAGAAATGATGATGTAACAAATAAAAAAGGGAAAAGCAAAACCTGTACTTTTTCTTTTTTAAAAATTGAGCTATAATTGTCATACAACATTGTATTAATTTTAGGTGTACAACATGGACTTTGATATATGCACATATTACAAAATGATTACCAGAATAAGTTTTTTTTTCCTTGAGATGAGAACTTTTAAGATCCATTCTCTTAGAGACTTTCAGATATATAATACATTATCATTAACTCTGGTCACCATGCTGCACAAGTCATTTTCAGATCTTATTTATCTTATAATTGGAAGTCAGTACCTTTTGACCACCTTCACCATTACATAAGCATATTATATTTGCTGGAAAATGTGGGATATCACAAAGACTGCCCACATACTAATTAATTCTGTTAAATAAGAGAGCTATCATTTTTCATATGGTAGTTTTAACTGAAATTGTTCAAGACTTCGCTAACATTGAAGTAGATGTAGTAAAATTTTACATATACATATATTTATAGAAGTAAAAACTAAAATGTCTTAATTTTTATACATAATAAACACCCATGAGTATTTGTCGATAAAATGAATTATAGTCTAATGTTGTGTTGGGAGGGCAATGAAACTGGAAAAAGATTAGACAATGCTGTGCTAGGAGAAGGGTTTCTTGTCATCTACAAGTTTTTGTCAACCAAAATTTCCTTTCAGATTCTTTAGGCTTTGCCTTGATTTTTTTACCTAATGACATTTTAAGAGACACTTAAAGATTATCGGTAGAATGTCTGTATGGCTATATATGTACAAATAGTCCAATAATGAATGAATTATTTAAATTATTCTACAGTTTTTTTGGCCTATTTTGAAAGAGTCTGATGAAGTTAGTCATACCCCTAAACAATTTATCCTTTACCCTTTATCATAAATGCATTAATCCCATCTCCACCTTCCAATAATCCATTTATTCTCAATTTGGGGCAGGGAGTAACAATATTGCCCCTAAGGGAGATAATAACATTGATTATTGGGGGATAAAAAAAAATCACAACTATTACAATGGCTTTCCAAAGATCACAGTAGAAAAACAGACATATAAATGAGGTGTTAATATTTCATGAGGTGGCAGGAATTAGGAAAAAAAATTTCAGAAAGACTCCTTAGGGTATCAATAATGAAAAAAAGAATATGAAATTCTGCTAATATAGTAGTCTCCTGCTCCCCTTAACCATGCTTTTTGCTTTTTCTGAGTTTCAGTTACCCATGGTCAACTGCAGTATGAAAATATTAAATGGAAAAATCCAGAAATAAACAATCCATAAGTGTTAAATTGTGCACCATTCTGAGTAACATGATAAAATCTCCTGTTGTCCTGTCCTGTCCTGGATGTGAGTCATCCCTTTGTTCAGCGTATACAAGCTATATACACTCCCCAAATAGCCGGAGCTGAGAAAGTTTAATTCCATCATTACAGGGACTTCCTCCTTCCTGTTCCAGCCTTGGAAACCTTGTACAATCTAGAATATTCAGGGAGGTCCCCTGCACTGCTTAGTGTCCAAGCCCATGTTACCTCTGGAAGTTGGGCAGCTCCCTAAAAAACTATAAATAAATAAATAAATAAATAAATAAATAAATAAATAAATAAATAGAATAAAACTTGAGAAATTCCTAAATACTTATAATTAATTTTATCACCTATCAATTCTCAATAGTATTTACCACATTCTGACTATTTGTATGTGTTATAGTTAACATCAAATCTCCCATGAAAACAGCATTTCAGTTTTGTTCACCTCTATATTCCAAGCATTTAGCACAGCGCCTGTCTATCCTTGTTGAATGTACAAATAAACAAGTAAATGACAATTCTTTTGCATGAAGGAACTGTAACCAAAACACCCTACTAAAATAAGTCATACTTGATGGAAGTAAAGTATTAATCCTCTGGATCACCTCACTATCATCTATTCCTACTCAGATTAGTTGGTTTTGGCAGTCTCGGAGTCCTAAAATCATTTAGTCTGACATGAAATTGGAATCATCTAATTTCACACTTCATGTATTTGCTCTTCACTTAGTTCATAAAAATAACTGACTCCAGGTCGTGTTCTAAGTAATTTTTGTAAAATAACTCTTTAGTGTATACGATAGGGGTAGTTACCGTGGTAATAATGAATGCCTTGTCATTGAGCAGTACAGCCTCCCTCTTGTGCACATGGTATGACTGCACTCTTGGCTTTGGAGCCACATCTGGCCAATGATTTATGAGAGGAAGTGATGTGGGTCACTTCTAGGTGAGTGCACTTGCTGGAGACAACCTTCCTGAGCTCTTTCCCCTCCAGTGTGGTGACTGGCACTATTCCAAATAGTAACTGCTGTGTCTACCTGGGTCCTTGAGTAAGTGTGATGCGAAAAAGAGCCCCCAGCTGATCTGAGATGAGCATGTACTGTTAGCAAGAAATAATCCTCTCTTGCTTTATAGAACTCAGATGTACGGGCTTTTATTGCAACACAATCTAGATTGGCATGACAGACGAAATCAGCATCTCCATTTAGAGAGAAGGAAACTGGGGTAGAGAGTGGTCAACTGAACTGTTTCCATCATACCACCAGTATGACAGACAGTGTAGGCCTGTGGGGTCCCACTCAGACAATCTGCCTGCAGAATCTGCACTCGACCCTCTGCTTCAGTGCTCTGCGTTAACATTAGCCAACTTCTGGCCGTGATGCATTTTTCTCATGCACGCAGCAACACAGCTGCATATATTCAGAAGAAGTGGCTAATAATATAAAGAACCTGTTTAATAGGGCCAAACCTCAGAGAACCATTTTCCTCTACTGATTGAGTACTCTGTCATTTTAATGGGACAATCATAGTTTCACAAATCATTTAGTTAGGACAATTTCTGGGATAATTACCTTGTCAGTTAAATTTAAAAATATTGAAATTAAGGTTGAAGTTTGAAAATTATTCACAGCTTTTGCTTTCCTCTGGTTCCATGAAACCACCAATAATGTCCAAAAATACATGAATACTCTGATATTGTAAACCTGAGATCAAATGAAGTGTAATCAATGTTTCACAGTGGTTAAAAAGGCCCATGGAGAAAAGCATGTTTCAGCCGACTACAGAGGCAGAGCCTTATTATTATAATATAAAGTGGCTTCGGTGTATTTGCCAAAGTAAATTCTTTGAGAAATTAGTAAAAATGGTGTTTTTTTTTTTAAATGATCCTTTTTTAAAAAAATTACTTTTTCGATGCTTGCAATATAAATACACATAAATTTAAAGCTCTTGTAATTAATTATTGAGATTTTTACTGTTGAAACAAAGGGCTAGAAAGGATATGAAGCTGCTGCTGTTATTTTTCTGATGATAGAGCAACATAGAATGAAATGCTTTGGGGAAGACGATAGTTAGTGCTGCGTGCACTGCCCTACACAATAGCACCAACCATATGTGGGTAATTTAAATAAAATAAAATGAAGTAATCAGTTGCTCAGTCACACTAGCCACATTTCAAATGCGGCTCTTGTGTACCTAGGAAGACTGTCGGTGTGATGTGAATGAAAAGGTAGGCATGTGCCAGGAAGCTTTTCTGCATTGTGTTTCAGGGAAATCGTGCTAGAGATCGTTTCTGATCTGAGTCTTGACAGTTCATTCATGAGAAAGATAGGCAAATAAATGTGGAAAGGGCTCTGAAATTGGAGGCAACATTCCAAGTCATGATATAGAAGTCCTTGAGGCGTTTGTGAAATGAGAACCAGTGTAGTCTTACCAGGGAGTAATACGGGATAAGCTGTCAAGATCAATGAGGGCCAGACATGGCAGGCTTTATATGCAGAAACACTTTGCGTTTTATTCTGTAAACTAAGCAGGAAGCATGAAGGTCTTAAAGTAGGTGAATAACAAGGTCACCTTTGCATTTCATAGAGTTCCCCTGGCGGCTGTGTTGAAGCTGTATCCAGGTAGGAGTCTACAGCTGTGACCCAGAAGACAGATGCTTTAACTGGGCCAGGGATGCAAGGAGGAAGTGACTGAAGAAAACTGCTCAACAGGGAAAATGAGCAGGGCTTGTTCAAAGACTGGATATGGGGGTAAGATAAAGGGAGACGACTAGGATGGCTCTCAAGTTTTTATTGTGTCAGTGTTATCTACTTACATAGGACATTGTAGAAGATAGATAGCTACCATAATAGAGATGCTCAATAAATCTTTTTTGACAAAACTGAATAAATTTTGGATGAAAGAATTAGGAAATTACTAAGTTAAAAAATGGACAAATAGCAACTTTTTTCCTATGAATAAAGGTGGTTTGTCTAGAATGCATACTTTTGCTCCCAAGTTGCCACCCACTTCCACCTCCAGAGGAGCTTCAGGGGTGCCTTTTATTTAAAAAGCATTTCTTTCTCTCTCTCTTTCTCTATCTATATCTATATCTATATCATCTATATCTATATCTATATCTATCTATATCTATATCTATATCTATATAGATATAGATATATCTATATATAGAAATATATATCTATATCTATATCTATATCTATCTATATCTATATATATATATGTCAAGTCAGTATATATATATAAATATACATATATGTATGTATGTATGTATATATATATATCAAGTCAGTAGAGGCACATGAGAGAACTTTTGTTGATTCTGATGTAGCTAACCTTAAAGTCCACCAATGAATAAGTCAAGAACTTGGGTTTGTCAGTTTTTCATATGTGCATTTCAGTGACAGAGACTGTTCCCTGGCATTTCTAGTTTTTACTTAAATACATCCAATCCTTGACCCTTCATGATTGAATCAATAAGTATTTATTCTGTGATTTTTATGCTTAAAAGAATTTCGATAGAAATAGAAAAAAGCAAGCAATTCCAAAGACTTTTAATCCCAAAATGTTACCCCAATGTTGCTTCCTTTTTCTGTTAAAACCTCTTCCCTTAGTCGGCATTCTCAGAGCCATTAACATGCGATCACATTTAATCTAAAAAATGTTTATTGAAGGCCTGCTGTTACTAGATACAATGCTAGAAACTAAAAACAAAGAAGAAATGAGGTCTGCTTTTTCTGATTAAGTGATAAAGTCATTCTAATATATTTTTACCTCCCCTTCCCTTCCCTGCCCTCTCCTGGTAGAAATAAAAAAAATACTTTCTGAAATATGCCAAAGGCAACTAGTTGGAGAAGAAATTCAATGTAATTACCATCTGTAGCATCAGTTCCTTATTTAAAAAATAATGGCTAGAATAGCAGAGATAGGTACAAATAGTAGTGGACATGAGAGTTATTTTCTTGGAATTTCCTAAGAGAAATATCAAAAATATTCTTTGCTCAAAGGGGAATTTTTGGTACACTCCTTGATGCTTTGGAAAAGAAGGAAGCAAAAGTGATTCATGAAACATTGAGCAAGAACAGAAAAATTTTGCCTATATTTTAGTCTTCTGTGACACTTCTGAGACATCACCAACTTCAAAGCATAAAAAATAGCTATTTATATTTCCCCATAAATTTACTTTCAATACCTTAATTTTATCTTTATATATTTTTTTCCTCATGGGATTTCTTATAACTAATCATAAACTAGAAGTAGGGATCTTTCTTTAGTAATCTTGTATTTAAATTGTGATTTTAATTATATCTGAAAAATAAAATTTATCATTTTTGGCAAAAAAGTACATTTATGTTGTTTCATATAACTGTAGTTCATAAGACTACTCACAGGGAGAAGTAACTTTCATTTCAGAAAGCACATACTATGTAAAGATGCAAACACTTAAATTTTTTCAAATTCTTCTATATTTTAAGAAAAAAATAACCAAATTTGGAAATGGACAAAAAAATAACTGCTTGAACTTTCAAGGTCATACTAAGTATGGTCTAAAAAGTTATTATCTTAGAGTTTACTATCCTGAATATATAACTATTTATTATTATTCTTTTACATCTTTATAATTATTTTACATCTCTATAATTTTTTTACATCTCTATTATTATTTTACATCTACCTTATAGAAAATTGATCAGTCAAAATTATTTATTTGTGTCCAGAGGAGATAAAAATGATTTCTAGCCAATAACAAAGATAAGCCAAAAAAATATTATTAATGCCAAATAGGACATGAAACGTATTGTATCTAATTTAGCAATCTTATTTCAGCATTCTTTCTTTTTCAGCCTTTCATATTTTTTTTTGAACCAGCTTTGTCATATTGCTGGTTCCCTCTTTTGCGGGTTAAAGCTTTTGCATGTGCCCACTCTCCCTGTGAGAATTACGTTTTTGTTGTTTGTAACATTTCAAGAATTGTGTTGACACTCTTAAACTCAAATAGCAATCTAGTTATTTGATTTTCCACCAAACCCATTATGATGGAGTACCATATACAGGATTCCCTCTATAAAAATGTCACCCCTACCAAAAGAGTTTCTAGAAATGTTTGTGGTTAAGGCCAACTTGATTTAGTTGTCACGGAAAAGAGAAAATTAATAGGTGCCTAGAAGGTGCAAAATTTAATTCTTTGCATGAAGAATCTGTATAGGGTCCCCAAAAAGCCAGCCAGCCATGGCTTTTTGCTTATAGTAAAATAGTATATAGATTGTCCTGGTTGTGTACTTTTGTAAACTTTGCATGTTCGGTAAATGGTAAATGGCTGATGAAATGTAAACTAACTTGCCAAAATGCAGAGAACTGGCATGTATTTATTTCTATTAATAAACGTAGTAAATAAACATGACTTTGGGGAGGGAGTTTAAAAAGAAAAATATAGAACCTCTTTGGTGGCTGATTGAATCCTTAACATTCATTCTTAGTATCTCGAGTTTTTGAAATTATGGGAACTGTTTATAAAACTTTCCCAAGAATTCCATGAATTGTCCCCCAAATAGAAGTCATACGTTAAACAACTTTTAAGGTTGTGGCTTAGTTTTTGTTATTTTTATATTTCACATCTTCCTTTCAGAACAAAGAAATTTAAAACATAATTCAATGTATGAATGCTTATGAAATGTTGATGTATATTTCCTTAGTCTATCTAACATGATCAATTAAAATCATCAACAGGCAGTACTTCTTTTTCTGGGTGTTTATACCTTTAAAAATACTAAAAATATATTTATATGTAAAAGAACATTCTATAATTATTATCAATAAATCCACATATGGATGTTCATCTTGAAAAGAATGATTGTTAATTCTAAAACATTTTTGAGTTTGTTTTCAAGGTTAAAGTGGTTGAGGGCAGGAAGGTTAAAAGGAGGAAGTTTTAGTGGTTTTAATACTTAAGTACTTGTGAGCAAAATCTGGGAAAGAGACATTCGGGAGTGGGCCTCGTTAAAATGATGTGTTCATCTTTAAACTTAATTAAAATGAAAATGCATATACTCAGAGTTTGCTAAGGTGTTAAGGCCATTGATCTGAATCACAGGAAATATTCCTGGGTTTTGTATTTCTATCAGACTTTAGTTTCATGAAATAATGTTTAAAATGGCAAAGAAAACTGTACATCATCAAGAATCCCTTGTGTTCAAAAGCAAATGACAATCTATTTCCTTTTTGCACATGACGATGCTAGTAAGGTAATAGAGTTTGAAATGAGATCGATGGCCAAGGATACAAAGGCATCAAATGAGAAAGGCTTCCCGCTGCTTTTGTTGTGGACAACTTCAATCAAAGATATCAAGGGAAGCTTAACTGCAGTTTTTAAATATAATACTATCCAGAAAATCAGGGCAAGCTGGAACCAATTGAGAAAAAAAATTATTTTCTATTGCATTTGAGAATACTGAAGTCCCAATTGCCATCATCAGTCAGTAATGTAAGGGTATCAGGGAACTTACTCTGTGTTTTCCAATGAGGGTAAAGTTGCCATGGCTTGTGAGGCAACTTGCATGTATATAGGAGGTGACGCGGGATTATAAAGCAAGAGGGCTACTGCTGGCGAAGAAAACTCATTAATAAAATAGCATTGGCTGATTGCTGGATTACAAATTGAAGAGTGATATATTGTAGGAAAAACTAAACCAACTCTAAAACATCTGTGGGTCATTGAAGTTCACTTCATTTGGGTTTTCAAGTTTCAATTTTTACTTTATTAATATCTGAGGCAACATGTCATTCCCTAGGTGTTTTCTTAGAAGTTACCCTGTTAACTAAGAAGTTATTTAGAAGTTACATTACTATCAAATACCAAAGCCATTCCACTGAATATATTAGCTCACTTTCAAAAGTCATAGTGGATGAAGGGATGAAGTACTAATTAATAGCTATAAAACAGTCATAGGGATGTAATATACAGCATAGAGAATATAGGCAATAATATTGTAATGGCCGTGTGTAGTGCCAGGTGAGTACCAGAGTAATTGGGGACATCACTTTGTAAATTATATAAATGGCTAAGCATTGTGCTATGTACCTGAAACTAAAAACAGTAATAATAATAATAATAAAATAAAATAAAATCATAATGGAAATAATAGTTTTCCCTAAAATTTCAATAAAATCTTAAGATAATGGAAACACTTTTTGTCAAGGGTACTAAAACAGATAATGAAATGAAATGCTACAAATGAAGGTTCAGAAAATGCTCCCAAGTGACAAAAGATTTGTAAGCATACTTATAAGTTAATTGACTGTACATTTGAGGAAAAATCGAGAAGTATGCACCAAATTTAAATCTTTTACTGCTCCTGTAGAGCTCTGCATCCAGAATCAGTACTCAACGAATATGAATTCACTCAAAGTCCATCACGTTCACAATGAAAATGTAGTAAAACCTTGCATTTTACTGGGGTCTTCACAAATGAAGGTGGTAAAAGGTGGTATTAAGAGAAACTAAGAATGCTCCCTGCATGCTCCCTATTTGCAGAACAGTGTACACACCATCTTTAAAAACATTTTTTAAAATTTAATTTTTAAATTTAAGAAAATGAGAAATAATATTTTGAGCTAACTAAACAAAATGAGTATGTTGGGGGAGATTTTTACAGAAGCAATTTTTAAACTGAGATTCAAATACCATCTTCAGTCCAGTGAGCTTTTGACTTCATCCAAATACCAAAATGCCGTTGGAATATAAAACAGTATTGGCTTATCTAATGTAGAAATTGGCTTGTTTTTAATGGAGTGCTTTGGAGTTCTGAATGGAGTAATAAGCAGCACCATAGTGCTACAAGAAAAACATTTCATCAAGAAAATAGAGCTTTCAGGGACTCTGCCATCACATCTGCACAGGCACCAACATCTGTGTCTACACAATCTGCTTTGCCAACTGTGACTGTGAATGTGAACTATTCGTTTTTTTTTAAAGTCAGCCTCTCCACTTGGGCATAAGATCCTCTCTCTTTTCATTTGCTCACCTGCTAAAGCACATTGTCCCAGCTATTTTCTCCTATCTTCTGTAAGATTGAATAAGGCTCTCCCTACTGCATCATCCTCACAAATATTCTTATTTCTCTCATTGGAAAACAAAATAGAAAAAAAAACACATTTTATTGATTCAAATTCTCATTTCATTTGTCACTCTTTTGCTGATCCCCTTTATAGCAAAGCTCTTAAAACTGTCTCTATACTCAGTCTTCCAAACCTCTTCCTATTTTCTCTTAAATTGACTCTATCAGGCTTTCATACCTACCTTGTCGGTGCACTGTTGACCAGAGCCAGTACACGGGCATGCAACCTGAGCATCGTTTAATGTTCTGATATCACTATCTTGAAATTCTTAATGTTTGGACAAGGGGGAACTGCATGTTCAAATTGCTCCAGGACCCACAAATTATACAGCCAACCCCACTGGTGACCTTCATGTTGCTAAAGTTCATGTCCAATCCTCTTTACTTATCCTACTTGACCTATCAGCTGCATTGTGTAAGGTCAATCACTCCCTCCTTCACGAGATTTTTTTTTGTTTTTCTTGATTTGCACACCACCTTACTCTCCTGGTTTTCCTTCTACCTTGCAGGGCCTCTCTCCTTGGTGTCTCCTCATTTCCCTAATTTCAAATATTGGGCATATGTTCTCTAACTCTTCACTCCTTAGATTATCTCGACCTGTCTCATGATTTTAAATGCCATCTATATGCTAATGATTATTCAACTCCCAACTCTGACTCATAGATCTAACAGTCTACTTGACCTTTCTATTTGGATATTAAATGTTGCTTGTCCAAAATTTAACTCCTTTCCTTTTCCACTCCAAACCTGATCCATCAAATTTATTCTGAGCCACTGTAAAAAAAGATTCACTCTTCTTTCTGTCATACTGTACATCCAGACTATCTAGTTCTACTTCCAAAATGATTTCTGCTCCACTGATCTCTTGCAGAGATTACTAAATTAGCTTCTATCCTTGTATTCTTACTTCCCATGATTTATTCCAAGCATAAAGTAGTCCCATTAAAACATTAAGCCAAAGAACATGCCTCTGCTCAAAACTCTAAAATACTTCAGACAGAATAAAAACCACAATCCTCAAATGGATCTACAATGTCCTAAATGATCTGATTTGCTCCTACCTCAATGCTTTAGACTCTGAGTGAATTTCTAAATACTCTCACTCTGGTTGACCCTGCCCCAGCCACATTGGCCTCCTGCTCTTTCTCAGACTTATCACGTGCATTCTCTCACCTGAGGGCCTTTGCACCAGCTGCTCGGCCTCCTTTAAGTCTTGGCTCAAAAGAGGGCTTTACTAGTGTTCACCCTATTGATTATGGCATCTATCCAGCTCTCCTCCCTTTAACACTGATTCATTTATTCGTCTAGAGCATTTATTTTCTAACATAAAATGTTAGTCATATATTTGTTGTGTATGTATGTTTATTGTCTATCTCCCTTCCCCATAAACAGGAGTTTAGGCCTGCTTTCTTTTGTTGAGAAGGTCCAAATGCCTGAAATAGTGCCTGGTACACAGTAAAGTCTAAATTAATATTTGAATAAATGCATGAAGCCTGGGTTTGTGCTGTGTTTTATCACCAACAAACAACAAAATAAAAGCAATGATAATTTCACTAGAGAAAAAAAATCAAGGCAACTGTTAAAAATAAAATGATAGAAAACAAAGTATCACAATGATATCAAATTGAGCTCTGTAAACTCACTGTTGTATATATGCTTTTTAGGATCCATCGATTCATTGTGTAATATATGCTATGTAGAAAGACATCTAAAGAAAATACCATTGGCTGTAATTACACCAACTTAAAAAAAATGACTAATATCTAAACATGAGGGCGGACATTACTTTCAAGTAGGAGGTGGTACGTGTTCTGAGAAAAAGTCTGGTGTATTTGTGGATTTTCAGTTCATAAATATTCCTGAAAAATTACTTACAGTTTAGTGCTTATGCAGTTTTAACTTGGAAATTCACCTTCTATTTATAGAAATAATTTAAACCGTTTCTATTATATTTTTTCTCTAATAACCCCTGCCATCCTAGTCTCTACAGCTTACCTGAAGAAAACAGTTAATATTTGATCATTATTTGCTGTTGTTAGTGAGCAGGAAGTCAGGAGAACAGGTTGTGAACTCATGTAATATATTCAAAATAAATACTGTAACATTTATGAAAGATGACTTTCACATTACTAACATCCTGTATATACTGAAGGGTATAAAATTAGCAATAAAATTTCATTATAAAAATTACTTATTTCTATTTTTAAAAGTTCTTTAAATTATTCATTAAAACGGTCAACAGAAAAAGCCCCTCTTTTCCCATCTACGGTTATGCTTTGCTTTTCTACCCATTAGTTTCACTATAAAATATGACATGGAAGACATCTTGGATGTGACTGGATATTACCTTTTGCAGATTTTTTTTTTTTTTTAGTTCATACCAGTATGTTAAAAAAAAAATTGTACTTGGGGTTATAAAGATGGAGAACAAAAGTACAAAGGAATTAGCAGTATGCTTGAAAAAACAGGGCTTCTCTTCTGTGCAAATATTTTTCGTCTTGAGCAAATTTGGCTCAGAGAGAATCAGGCAGGTGCTGCTGCCGCTGCTGTGCTTTCGGGTTTCCTGGCAAAGCTGGAGATGCACTGGGACCCAAGACAAAACCCAGAGGAACCACAGCTAACCTCAGCCCTTTGACCAATTTCCTCCCTGCCAGTTAGGAGAGTTCACTATTGTTCACGCTCCAGGGGTCACATTGCCAGTCTGTGAGTGGAATTTATTCTGAACAAGTGTTTCGTGCAGCATTAAAAAAAAAAAAAAAAAAGTAAAGTCAGTCACTGACATTAAAAATGAGATTTCATAGAAAATTCCTTGTCCAGTTTTCCTTGAAAACTGAAAATCGGGGAACACAGGTCAGCTTGACAATATCCTTAGAACTGAAGAAAGGCTACCTTTATACACTTTCCAGTTCCCAAAGTCTCCACCAGCTGGCTTCACCCGCACAAGCTGCTTGCCTGCTCCTCTGTTCGACTGAGTTTCTGAATCCTGCTCTACCCGCAGAGATGGGAGACCAAAAGGTGAGGGGAGGGTGACAGTGCTGACTCATTTCTCTCTCCTCCAATTCTAAATGGCTGATAGCCACATATTTCTCCTTGAAAGGGATTCTACAGTCCTCGGTGAGAACAAAGTCTATCCACCTCTATCTGAAAAGTGGTCCCTGACAGAAGAATCAAATTCTAAATAAGAAAAAGAAATCACATTATGTGCTATTACCACACACGTAACTAGAGAATGTTGCCTCCAGCTTTTAAACAATTCATTACCATTATGAAAGCCCCTCAAAGCCTCTACTCTGCTGTTTTCAAAACAAGGAAGAGCTAGAAAAAAATAAAAGATTTGTTAAGTTAGGTTTGCAAAAATGAGAAGTGAAGATTGTGCAAGGAGGGTAGATCCTAATTAATTTAAAATTTTCAAAACAAATCTCCTGAAGCAACGAGTTATTTATATACTTTACGTCCTGGACTTTTTGTACTTTTCCTGCTGATTAAAGACACTTGGGTGAGTGTTCTCAGGTCCTTTCTCATACCTGGATTTCTTCTGCCTCTTTCCTCTTTCCAAATCACCCTTCAGGAAACCTCCTCTGGTTAATTTCATTTTAAGCAAACAAACAAGGCATGCCATATTATTAATATAAACTTCTTGAGATGGTTTACTAGGACCCTCACATCATATTCGTATGGGTATACTGAACGGAATCAAGGTTAAACTTCAAAAGCTGGAGATTTCACATATTGCAACATAATCATTACCCAATACTCAACACTCAATATTGGATACTCAAAAAATGTTTTTGAAACAAATATAAATTTTTTATTGTTAATCTTCCTAAAGGACCTAGTATAATTTTTTATACAATGTCTATCAATAAAAGATTGGTTGGTCAAAGGGAAAGAAAAGCAAAGCAAAATAAAACAAGTTGGGAGAATCAAGGCTTTTCAATCTTAGTCTTATGTTTTTTAATGGTGATTTCACCATCTCAATTCATTAGAGCCTGTCTATGTGTTACAATGGTGTGTATTTAATATTGCTACATAGATGGAAGTGAATCCATATAAACCATACCAACGCCATTATGTATAACTGGTGGTAAAACTTTATTATTCAAGTTTAGATGTAACAGACATCTTTGCTGCCTGAAGACTGTTTGCATAAGAAATACACCAAGAACATGTTTGTGAGTAGAAATGAACATGCACTATGAAAACAAAATTAAATAAAACAAAACAAAAAAAAATCCATGTGTTGTAAGAACAGAACTATTATAGCCAACATTCTAATATTCAAATCAGGACTACAAACTGAATTTTTTCTTAGCAACATGAAATCATTCCATATGAAAGACATTTTCTGCTGGTGAATATTGCTGTAAGTTAATTTTACATTGGCATTTTGAGATGTTTCCCATTCCCTTCCCACCCCCCAAATTGTCCACGTAGTCAAATTGTCCACCCTAAGGAATTTGGCATTTCTTTTTGTGATATTTGCCTTGTTGGTAGCCATTAAGAAACTATGGTTTTATCAGCCTTGCAATAGTTTTGCCTCTTCATAGCCAACATTATAGGCTGTCTAGGTATGATATTTACAGCTCATTTCTAACAAAAATGACCCCAACCTTTCTTGGCCCTTGGGAACTGAGAGTTTAAATAAGCCCCTTAGCCATATAATAATACTTGGCACTCCTGTGGTGCCTTTCAACCAAGGGTCTCAAAGTGCTTTACAAACAAGTACTATATTACCATTATTATTATTATTAATATTATTATTAATATATATATTTTTTCCATTTTACAGGTGAGGAACCTGAGGCACAAAAAGAAAAAGTGATTTGTTGCAGGTCATATAATGAAAAACAACCAGGGGTAAAATCAGAATACAGTTTTGGGACTTATGGATCTTGAAGGATCATTTTCTCTGATGAAGGCTAAATGTTATTTCCATGTAAAGTTACTCCTGCTTTTACTCTGGTGTAGGATGGAGTGAAGCTTACAGCTCTACCTTTCCATTCAAGAGAACAACACATGAGCGTATGTTATCCAGTTTCCGTGTGTGGATCAATGTTGAGTTTCACATTTTCTTCATCCCTGACTTGACACACTTCTGCCCTAGCATCTTCCAGAGGTCCTAATTACTGCAATTAACCAAGGATGATTTCTAAACAATTGCACCGCTACCAGGAACAC
This sequence comes from Macroglossus sobrinus, assembly GCA_004027375.1. Lineage (NCBI taxonomy): Eukaryota > Metazoa > Chordata > Mammalia > Chiroptera > Pteropodidae > Macroglossus > Macroglossus sobrinus. The sequence continues at coordinate 138,631 of PVKZ01002146.1, read as the reverse complement.
GTTGAGTCCACTGTCTATGGAACAGTAACTGGAAAACCAAGAGGAAGTACTCTTCAAAGAAACCGTGCCTTCTGCCCTTGGCCAAGTCTTTCTTTGGGAAAATAACACAGCCGTTCAAGGTCTCGATGCACATCTTTCTATCCTCTTCTCATGTACAGTTGCCTGCTGATAGAATTCCACCTAATAGTACCTACCTTTGGTTAGCACATTTAGTTTCCTATTTGGGTTGATTTCGATTCCTCCATTTTCTCCTGTGATCTAGGACAGTCAGCATGTCTTCATCTACTTGCTCACCAAAGACACCTTGCGTTTTTTGCTGCAGCCCTCGACCCAAAGACAGGAAGCTGTGAGCTCATGTAAACTTTAGGCCAAAGGCTGGCACACAGTGTGGAAGCCAACAGCCAGCTTCTTTATTCCACACTTCCACTGCAGGATGACAGCCATTCCCCCTTGAGAACTGCATTCATGTTCACTAACTAAACAGGCAAGGAGTTCGAGGTCTCAAGACACGTCACCTTGTGATGTTTGGCAGCCACACAGGAGGAGGCTAATAATTATTTTAATAGCAGTATTGATACTCTTCAATTTATTAAGAAAACGTATATCCTCAGGCATTTCAAAATATATATATACATTTAATATTTTTGGAGCTGTATTTGCATTGGATCATAATAGATTATGTGCACATGTGCAATCATAAACATAATGTGCTACCACAGGCTTCAACAAAGAGCTGTCAGAGATAATCACTTTTTTCTTCTTGTCATTTATTGTCTTAGAAAAGAATCCCCATGCTTGCTTTCTAAAATCTACCTTTACTAAAAGAGAACAGTTTAGAACAAAACATCACTACCTTAAAAGCTGACTTTTTAAAAGAACATCTCAATATGTCATGTAGAAAGAATGGGCAGACTCCCTTTTTAACTATAGAGTTAATGTGTTAACGTTTAGAGCTTAATCCTTTTCTCGTATACTTAAGAGTCGTGTTGTGTCTCTCAATCCACAACTTTGTGAGGTGGGCTGGCTCTTTATGCTTTTTCTATCCCCAACAACATTATGAATAGATGGGTGAGTGAGGAAGGGAGGAAGAGTGAGAAAATGTGAATGTATGAGCTGGTCCTGGCTCAAAGTTTGATTGATCTAAAGCTTGATTCAGAATAGAGACAAGTAATGTTCAAAGACAGTTTTTAAATGGCATAAAATTTTACCTAGCATATAGTTTTCATTATAGGGGAAGTCTTTTCCAAGAGGAGAAATTCCTAAATCATCCTGGAAATTCTCAAAAAAAAAAAAAATTAAGTCTCTAAATAGGTCATTTAAAAATTACAACTTAAGACAACAAAATGACTCACACATCTTAAAACCAAATAAAATAAACAACCATTTTTGTAATATATTTTGAAAGATGGAACATACAAGACATATTTTAGTGTTATTATAATTTTTCATCTTTTAAAAAAAGCTCAACCTCTTCTCCATCAAAATATGTATAACAAAAATGAAAATAAAATAATCAATAATAAAAGAATATGGAATAAGATCTAAGTGTCAATGCTATCCAAGAATATTCTATTGAAAGTAGACTGACCATAAATGGTCCAAGATTAATGATATGTATTTCCCAATGCTAAGCATTCCTACCAAGTCTGTCTGAGAAAAACAAGTCAGATGAAAATAAAAAGGCACACATGCCAAAAGTAAACAACCTGTTTGTGTCTGACACACTGAAGAAATTGCTGATGGAATCTTTTTGCCCCAAAAGCCATACTTGCAAAAACTGTCCAACTTAGCCAAACTTCTGGTATTCTGCAGATTTAAGCAGACCACATATAATGTTGCTTGAGGATTGCCAGAGCACACTTTGTTGCTAGTCTTTTTTCTAAGAAAATTAAATATTGTGTTATTATTTGGAAAATCTTTTTTATATCTTAATTGCCACCTCTCAAGTCTGCCTGTACATTTGAGATGCATTCTTTAAATTCTTAAGAAAGATAAATCATGGTCACATAATTTGAATATCAAAGCTCCTCATTCCATTTCTTTATTTCAGTTTATGTGAATATCAGAGCTACCGGACAGATGAGATCAGAATAGAGCCCTTTAAAAATGAAACTGGAGCAGAAGGCTTAGTCCTGATTTCTTTCTTTCTCTGTCTCTCTCTGTCTCTCTCTCTTTTTTTACATGAAAACGAAATGCAAGAATGGAAATGACAACACGACATCAGAAAGACATTTCATTCACTACAACAGTCAGGAACTGGTTGAATTCTCTACCTGCCATCCAACTTTAAGAACAGAAGACCTGGCATTGTGAAAAAGAAACAAAACCCAAACAAAACAAAACAATGCAAAGCAACTGCGAATTAATGTAAAAATGGAGTGCAAATGCGACTACAGAATGCAATAAAAACATCAGTGCTGCAGATTCCAGCAGCACTTATCAAAATAATTTCTGAAATGTTTCATCTGAAACATAGACAAAGCAATAAAAAGGATATATGTGTATCATTTTAAGCATAACAATGTGACTTAAGAGCTTAAAAATTAAAAAAAAAAAAGTACTTGGAATGAATAGTGCTACCCTTTTTTTTCCTAAGTAGGCATAAAAATATTTTCATTTCCTTCTTGTTTTCCATACCATTATATCAAGAACTTTCATTTGTTTCATGTTACCGTTTACAATTTTAATGCACATATACACATTCACACACATACACACACACACACACACACACACACACACACACACAAAAGATATCTACCGCAATAGAAATAGTTGCTTCATTACCTTGTTTGCTACATTTGCAAATGTAAACAGCTAGGCAGAGCCAGAACTGACTCTAATGCATGATGGAATATCTTTGTTGCATACGTACACTGTAGAAAATAATTATTTAATATGTCAGGCACCATTATTTGAAATGTAATACATTAATATTTACTAGAAAAATAAGTTTTTTTTTTCCTATTTGTTCTCCCAACTTCTTTAATGAAATAAGTTAATCTGACAGTGCATCCAGTAGCTTGTAATATCTTCTACATCTCCGTGACAAAAAATAAACTACTGGCTGGGACAATATAATGCAAATTATTAAAGTCAGTCCTTGTACATACATCCTTGTAGCAAGCATTGAGGCTCGACTAACAGCACCTTTAACCAATTATTTAATGTTCAGTTATTTAGCCCTATTTCCCTGAGCAGTTATGCTGAGGAGCTTTCCCTTCATGGATAGTTTTACAAAGCCTTAAGTATTAAAAGTACTATGAAGACATACTTCTAAGAATCCTATTTAATGCTACTTAACTAAACCTGTATAAATCTAATGAAGGGATGGATTGGTACACATACCGTCAGTTTGTGGTAATGTAACCTTAGATGCTGCCTGACCACAAAGTTTGGAAATTACATTTAACCAAAAGAAAATAAATAAATACAGCAGGTTACCTTGCGGAGAAATACCGTATGTTCTAAACAAATTAAGCCCATGGTCTAAACTTTGTATCCATCTATTCTTTTGAACTGAGGGGATCCCTTTAGTTATAACGTGCCAAGTGAGATTAGTGACCAAGAGGAGTCTTAAAAAACAAATCCACACTGGTTCATTACATACAAGAAAGAAAATACCTGGCTAAAATAAAATTACTACATAAGCACTGAGGACATTGGTTTTTAAAAACGTATATATATTTGGACAAAATGAACCTAAATTGCAAACAAAAGGACTACTTTCGAAAGGAGTATGTGAACATCTAAAGGACAAAAAAATCAGAGAGGGTGTGCATGTGTATGTACAGGCAGGGCTGGCCAAATACATTGTGCCACCATCTGTCACTTTTCTTGCTGACCTCACACCAAGCCGAATCACAGCTCACATTTCTAGGTCTAAATCTGAAACATGGTCAATAAGAGGAGACTGATGTAAGGGGGGGCACCATTTTCCTTTCACTGCCCTGGACATTAGATTTCTCCTCATCTGCCTAGGATTTCATGATACCTTCTAAATTTAGGCAACCACAATTTATGGGCTTTTGAACAAATGGGCCAATGGCCAGCCCAGTACTGCTTTAGACTCAGAATGTGTAAACCCTTCCAAATTCTAGACAGCTTTGACCTCTTTCTTTAGAAATACAATAATTATGGTCTGGTGATAATTCTCTTGGGTCATTTCCACCATGCACATTCACCGAGGTGGTTCTGGCTTACTAGGTTCTAGAACATGAGGACTACGTGCCATCTTCCATTTTTTTTTCTTTTTTTTCTCACTGACCATCTGTCTCATTTTGAAAATCTTGGTAACCTACTCATTAAAAGAAAGAATAATAAAAGAAGGGAATTTCATGTTGGATAAGGCAGGCTCTATGAAGTATTTTTTTTTTAATAGGTCTTCATAAGACATTACAAGCTATTGAATTCCCATCAAGAAAACCTATTTCTATTTAATTGTGCTAAGTGCTAAGGTTTTACTCTTTAGGTTTTCCATTTTTTTCCGCTTGTGCATTGTTCCTATGCAGGCCCCTCTGGATATGCGTTGTGAAGTCATATTTGTCCGTGCAAAGATGCTGGCATATGCTGCACTGGAAAGGCCCACTGTCACCATGGCAACTCATATGCAAAGCATACATCACTTCATCCAGAAAGACAATGCCACAGTGCACACATTTTGTTGAGAGTTCATCTTGAGTACTTCTATCAACTTTCTCTGTTTTTACTACATTCAAGGGACCTTCATTTTTTACATTTGATGGTGCCTTCGTTTTCTCCTTGGAGGCACCATTTGCAGTTGGCCCAGGTCTGGAATGCTTGATCGCCAAATCTAGAGGAATGTCATTGTCTGATCCAACAGCTGAAAAATGAGGAGGCAGATTGAAGGTGGGATAAGGCACATAGTTTTGGCAAGGATTTGGTAGGCCAGGCACGTGACTCAAGTAGTGCGGGTTCCCAGGAACGGAGAGCTTGTATTTACTCCAGAACCGCAGCCAATCAGCTTCACTCTGGAAGTCATTATGTACAAACGGAAGTCCAAAAAGGGGGTACTGGTACTTTTCGATAGGGCTGCCTGGTGGTGAGTAATTTGGATGTTTCGCAGGTCTCATGTACTTTTCTATGGGACTGCCTCTCTCAGAACTTCCTTTCCCTTCAGACACGGATGAACTATTTCCTGGGTCTCCAGTACTTTCCTGAGGGCTTTTTATCTGAATGTGCAAAGGTTGCATCCTTTTGTGAATATCCAGAGTTTGGCTGACCAGGACTGGCTGCTGAGCAGAATGGCTTTTAGTCAATGAACCCTGAGCTTCGTATTTGCTCAGGCTCGGGAGCGGAATGTCCCTCTGGTGACTTTCAGTTAGATGATCTTCTGACCTCCTCTCTAACGGGCTTCCATTGACCTGCTCCTCGCTGCCACCTCTCTGCTGTTTGTTGAGTTGCTCGGCCTGAAGTGCCTCTGGGTTAAGGCGCTTTCTTGTTCTTCTCCTAATAATCTGCTCACCGTTGTTTTGTTTGATGATGTTTAAAGGCCTGGGAGTCTGCAGAGCACGCACACACAACACATAAAAGGAAAACATTAAAAATACATTGAAATGCATTAACAATTCCTCACAAATAGAAACCACGCTTAAGTTCAAAGCACGGATAGGCTTTACGTTACAGATCTGCTAAATCTCCTCTTTTTTGCCCTAAGCAGGACCAGAGGAAGGAACCAAAGCGTACTCTTTTAGCCTAATTAAATCATGCTCATCTTTGTAGGGAGGACCAGAAACTTTAATTTACAAACGGCTTTTCCAAATTAAATAATAAATTTTGGAAATGCATCATTTAGTGATAAAACCGCGTAGAAAGTTATGTAAAAAAATGCGATTTTTCTGAAATTTCTCAACTTCTGAGTCATGTGCTAAGATGTCAACATAGTAATATGGGATATAGGGTTTGATGATAACTGTAGAAAATGTATCCATTGCTACTGACTGAACTGCACCCCTGCCCCCGCCTCCACCGCCTCTGTCCCCTTCATATGGTGAATCTCTAACCCACGATGTAGCTGTATCTGGACAGAGTACGGTCTTTGGGAGGTAAACAGGTTAAATGAGGATGCAGTGAGAAGACAGGAAGAGGGCTCTCACTGGGACCCGACCAAGCTGGCCCTCTGACCTCAGCCTCTTGGCCTCCAGACTGTGGGAAAATAAATTTCTGTTGTTTAAGCCATCTGGTCTATGGGATTTTGTTATAGCAGCCCAAGCTGACTAATACATACATTCTTCTAAATAACTGCAAATGTGAATATAAAATATAAAATATCAAGGCACACACACACACAAAATCAAACTGACCGAATGAATCCTGAGGAAAGATATCAGGTAATGAAAGCCTTGTTGATGAGAGTTTTTGTTTGTTTGTTTTTTACCTTTCACTTTTATTTCTCTTCCTTTAATAATATTTTATACTCACTAGGGAAGATTTAACTTGTTAACAGGTGAAGTATTGTTTTCTGTTGAAAATCTAAATTCATTTGGGCCCTGGTTCAAATAGCCAATCTGTCATTCTAACTTTGTACTCTGTACTTAAATTGAATGCTAACTTTTCTTCAGCTTAAGTATTTTATTCAGCTTAAGTATTGTAGTTGGTATTTATATATATGTTTAATTGATGTTTATATTTTATAACTAAAATCCACAGATGAGACTATAATAAAAAGTCTACTTATAAGAGCTCTGACTTTCATTTATAAAATTGAAAGAATATGTTTAATAAATTAATGTATATTTACAGATCAAAAGTTTAGAAGAATCTTTAAATGGGCTGAGATCTGACTTTTCTAAAAGATTACTGAAATCAGGAACTAATCTCCATGTAAAATGTAAATATATACAACATGTAATTTGTGAGTTATTCCTAGAAAGAATGTATCTTAAAGCAAGAGAGTACCTTTATATTTTAAACAATATTCAAATATAAATCCTTTTTGGAATGTTTCTAGGGTCACAAAGGTATTTTGAAGAAAAGAAGGATAACACACGTGTTATTGACAGTTCAATTAATGGTTTCAGAATGACAATAACACATCCCATGGATATGCCATGTTCATTTATTTTGTTCAGAACGTTCAGGTGTATAAAGAACTCATACACATTATAAAAATATGCAGTAATCTCTATCTTAGAAAGAAACCTGAGATCTGCATTAATGCCTTTTTTTTAAAACTCCCTAACTTTTGTAGCAGTCTTTGACATGAAATGTGAGCATAATCTTTATGTAGTTAAATTCCTGATTTATTAAAAACTCAAAACTGAAAAACATCTCGTCTCTGGAGAAATGAATATTTAAAAAATTATAAGAAAAAAGTTTGGTTTGATACAGTTGTTAAATTATCATAAGCTGGAAGAGTGGAAGTTTAATTTAATTCCTGGCCTATGACTGGCCAGAGTTCAGTTAAAATCATTAATGTCAGTACTCATTAAATGGAAGCTTATTGCTGTGCTTAAGTGGTGAAGGTTAAAAAAGAGTAAGGTGTGTGATGCTGGTGGGGAAAATCTACTAGCTACACACTAACAACTAAGGTTTTTACAGTTTATCACCAATTAGTATTGTTGGCTGCATCCATTTTTCAAAGAGTGCCTCCAACGGCCCATTTATGAGGACAGTTTGTCTAAAATTTTATTCCCTGTATCTGTAATCTACTCATGGGCTGTGTTGAGAGCTATGGTAAAATACCAAACAAAATGAAAAAGGAAGAGACAACAGACTTCTATTTACTAAATGGGGTATTCCTATTTTTAAAGGCAGTACTTGTCAGCAGATAAACTTTCTAAACTAAAAAGATATCCTTCAGGAAGTCAAATGCATGTACAGATGGGGAAATTTATAAGTTTAAAATTTAGTACAGGATTCTAATATTTGATAAGAAATTACTGGAAATACCCCAGTAAGCCACAGAGAGAAGCCAGCCACAGACCTTAAAACACAAGGCACCTGTGCAATTTACTCTGACATGTGCTATTTGGGCACTTAGTTACTTCACTTAAATATGCACTGAAAGCACTGCAGAGATCCACCTGGCATTTTCGGGCCCTAGTTCTGAACTGGTCTTCTCACTGTGCCCAAACTCTAGCCCCCAAAGGAGCTAAGATGACACTTGCAAATTCCAAAGGCAAATTGGAAAATAAGCATCCCTTCCCTGTTCTGTATTTTATGCTGAACATGGGAGAGTCTCTTTTTAAAAATGAAACAACTTTTTTATGTATTTTTGAACTTTTAAGGTGTCTCCTTTCTATCTAAATTAAGTTCACCAAATTCTGATAACCTCTGTTCAACTATCTGTTATGTGAAGTTCACAGAAATCAATCATTATCCTCTTTTATATCAAAAGAAGCATAATGCATTACTAATGAACTCAAAGGTATCTCCCCACAACATCTCAGGCCATTTCATCATAAATCACACGTGCACTCAAAGTGACTGTATTCTATTCTGTGGGGGCAGGCACTGCAAACCAGGGAATGGTACTTATCACACCACGAACCAGACTGCTTTATAAAGCTGTTTGTGAAACAACCTCACAAGTTCTTACCGAGTGAAGCTTCTGGTAGAGGCCACATGCGTTGCATACATATCCGCCATTTGCATTCTTTCGCCAGAGAGAGGTCTTCGTGGTCAAGCAATTGGCACAAAAGACACCCGAGCCTCTACGCCTCTGAAACAGGAAAAACACAAGGTCAGAGGGGAGTCACATGATCACTGGAGTTAGACCAAATCAACCCAGGAGTTTTGTCTTCAGACTAGCAACAATGACAGTATAAAACCACACTGCCCATAATGAGGTCAGGTTCAATTGTGTTTAATAGGCACCACTGATTTTCATTATAATTAACCCTACAGTGATGGATGAGGTGTGTGCAACACCAAAGGCTTTTCACAGAAACAACTTTAACTTTTTGAACTTTGGGTTTTGTGCCTTTAATGATGGCTCCTAAATGCTGAACCCTAAAATATACCTTTTGAAAGTGTCAATACAAAAGTCAAAAGACAGAACATGGCAATATGTTTAATATACTTTGGAAAAAGAGGAGCCCATGGCACCTGAGCTTTAAAATACCATCAAGCCTGGAATAAGTATAGAATGCAAATCATTTAAAATTAAACCTGATTTGTGTCTTTTTATATGTCATTCATGTAACATACATTTAAGAGAAAATAAAACACTCGGTTCAGGTCTTTGGTTTACAATTGCAAAATCTGAAAGGGAACACTCTGTATTTCCTGAAGCTGAGAGAACCAGCAGAAACTTCAGCCAACTAGAAGTGTAGTTTACTAATGAGAAGCCTTACGAGGTGCCTGCTTAAGCCACACAACACAGTCCCATCAATGGCTATTTCATTATTTTATTTGACTCAGGCTTGGAAATCACAAGCATTTCTGAATGCAAATTGACGTTAGTGGGCAGAATTCTGTAAACCACCAGATTCAAAAATAATCTAAGAACACTTAAAAGTTGATAATTAGTATGGCTCGTTCCATTCTTGCTATCAAGTAATGATTCCATTAAACTTCTAACTGAAACAAGAGTCGGGCTGTGTTTGTAGGCACAAATACTAACAGGCAGGAAATGGAATTCTCTTGCAAGAAAAAAAAAAAAAAAAAGAGCCAGCCTGAATTGCAACTCGGCTCTCGTTTCTCTAGGAAGCAAAGCCTTTAATGATAAAATATGCATGTTAGATAAGGAGTGGAAAAAGTCTTGCTGGAACCCAATTTTATTATAAATTTAAAATTACAAACACTGAAAGTCGAAATTTCGGGGATTCATAAAATTTAGGCAATTTATTTAACTTGACTCCATACTGTAGACCAGTGGTATCCTTGCCAAGAAAATACAATGGTTATAATTGTACTCTGATACATTTCAAATGGAAAGCTTTCTGCAGACATAATTTTGGCTTCAAGACTGGAACACTTTCTTGGCATTGAAAGGGCATTTGATTCATCGGGTGTTTCACAATGTATCACTAAAAAGACCTGGTGAGCAGCCAGTTCCCTATAGGGTAATTTTTCCATCCAGATGCAAGTGCTATCAGAGGCCCTCGTCAGCTAAACTAATTATGATCTTGCAATTGCTGATGCCTGCTCACTCTAACATTCGACATCCTCCATTAATCATCAATACAAGGAAAATGAATGAAACGTAAAGAAATGAGGGCTGGTAAGCTGCACAGCCATAAAAATCTGAAATGAGAGCAATAATTTAACAAGATTGGGGAATGTTTTTAGCGAGCACCAAGTCAGGCTAACAATTGCCCTTTTCAACCAAGAACACGATTTCATTAGTGTAGCAGGTTGTGCTACTTTAGGTGATGTAATAAAAGCTAGATTTTTCACAAAGATAATCTCTGGCTCCCCTTTTTCTTCCTCCCCGCAAGTCAAGACCAGGAATGTGCTGTACGTTTCTAAATCTCACTAAGAGCAAGAGCAAACACTGGGTTGTTAGTTCACAAGTCCCAGTGGGGACCTACCGCAAACGTAGAGGCCGCTGCCTCCTGAAAAATCAATGAACTATTAGAGGCTGTGTTTATCAAACACTCTGGGGCCCCCTTTATCTGAAGTAAGTTGGGGAACCTAGTTAGGGTATAATTGTGAAATTTCCCTGGGGGCATGCTGTCTTTTCTCTAGATTTAAATAACACGTTTGGCAAATAAACACCAACTTGATTCACATAAAGGCAATGTAAATGTCCATTTGGAAACTAACCCACATATGTGGCAGAGCCTCAAATCTGAATGTGTAACCATTCACTCCAGCCTGCTTTTCTTTCCTTCTGCCCTGGGTGCTTGACACAGCTTGCCAAAGTGGGTGTAATCCTGGTTTCAGAGCGTTTCAATCCTTGCACAATTTTGTGCTTAATTCTCTTGCAAAGAAAATGCCCTTCATTAGTTAGAAAAAAAATCTTGAAATTACAGCACTGGTTTCCACAGGCATATCTTGCATTAAGCAGCACTTCTGCTCCAATAAAGGCTGCTTTAATATATTTTAAGTAAAGAGTATCTTATTAAAAATATATCAGGAGTACTCTGGATTCCCTCACTTGGAGTCAGCGTGGCATGGAGATTAATAATCACATTTAGGATTCAGACTACCTGTATTCAAAATATGTTTCCATCTTTTGCTGGGTGCAACTTTGGGTGTTACTTCATTTCTCGCTGTTTAAATGTCTCCCCATCTTTAAAGCTCGAGCTGCTGTTGAGTATTCATGTGGGTTAATGGATGCAGTTGAAACAGTGACAGAGACATAGTAAGTGCTCAACAAGTTAGCTATTTGTTAAGGAGATTCAATTGTATTTCTTTTGTAAGAGAAAAATATTTTCTTAGTTTTGTTTTAATCTCCTTAATCTACCTAATATTTTAGATATGCTTAAAACATAAGAGTTGGATATTATCAAATGCATTTCATTTGTGTCAGTCTTATCAAATATGAGAATGGAAAGTTGAGTCAGAATGAAATACCTAGGTGTTCACACCTAGAATTCAATAGGAGCGTGCTTGTGTAGGGGTAGAGAGTGGGAGGTAGGTGAGAAATATTTCACCCATTAAGTTACCTCCCATCTAAACAAATTTATCACTTTGGTAAGCACTGCAGAACCTTATTTTTGGTGCACTTGGAATTTCTGCAAGCAGCAGAGCAGGTGAGAGAAATACTGTGCCCAGCTGTGGGACCACAGAATCATAGAACTGTGCCTCATCTCTCTCTAAACTGCAACAGACTTGAGAGCCCTGACTTAGTCTCACTTTTTATAACACAATCTGGCTGAACATTGCAAAGCATTTCGTTTGAAGTTATCAACGTCCTTAGCCCAACTGAATGCAGAGAAGCAGTCTCTTGCCAAGGGAAGGCAGAACAGAAGTTTCCCCTGCCCCACTTTTTAAAAACAAGCTTGGCTTTGTTAAAGAGAAAACAGCACTAAAGACCTTATTTCATTCATTGTTTATCATGCATGACACAGTTTTAAAATATTTTGTCATTCTCCTTTACACTATGTTTGTAAAAGACAGAAATCATGTCCTGTAACAGTCATCAAATATTCTAAGTAATAAGCACCTAGGACAGTGCTCTGTCTTGAGATGCTAAACATTAATAAAGTTGAAGATAATCTCTGCAGCTATTATTTTTATCATTAGTAGTCACTCCTATTTTTGGAGGATTTTTTTTTTGTCTTTTTTTTTTTTTTAAATAGCCCTTTTAAATGTCTCCCATTCAAATTTATCCCCTGTCGGGCAGAGATGGCTAACGATGCAGAAAATAAGATCAAGAGAATTAATTTTCCAATACTACATTCCATATACTTCTTTTTGAGAAATGGCTGAAGCCAGGTACTTGTTAGCTCCTGAGAATACATGGTCAGGTAGAACAAAGTTCCAGCTCTCTATGTACATCATGATGGTCATACATTGGTGATGATTCTACATGTGCATGCGTATGTTTAAATACGATCAAGATTTTTTTTTTCCTTTTCCTACACTCTGTTTTAAGGAGTTACTAACACTTTGTACCACCATGACCTTGTAGAGGGGAGAGAAGAATCAAGTTATCTGGATAAAGACGCTTCTGAGAGAGAAAAAGATAGGAATACGTAAGCTGGCAGATAACATCAGCAATACACCTGAGAGGCATATTTAGCACCATTCTTACTCTACTCTCAGTCTGAGGGAAAGCGGCACTCTTGCAGATCCAAAGCTGCACATAGCTATATAGCATCTTCTGTCTTTGGCCTTCTCTGACTAATGCACAGGATCTTCTTCTATGTGGGGTCAGCAAGAGGCAAGAGTAAAGGAAAGCTGGCCAAAAACCCAAGTCTACATGAAAGTCTCCTCAATTGAAAATTTCTACAGAGAGAATTTCAGAAACAACAATTCAAAAAACAGATTTGTTTGTTTGTTTGTTTATTTTAACTTCAAGCATTAGTAGTTTGCCTAGTAACTTTTAGGTCTAATTTGTGTTGCCTCCATATTATTTCTGTTGGCTGGTAATTTCCTGTTTGAAGGGGAAAAATGGTAGTAGGAACACTTAACTGTAAGAATTTTGAGGCCAGTCCTGTGATTAGCCAAGCAAAAACTTTTCATTGATAATTACTGAGAATTCTATGGATCACTTATTTCAAATGTATTATAACTACAATACTGATTTTTACAACAACAATTAGGTGATGAATTTTGATAATCATCTATGCCAGGATTTGAAATAGAAAATGGACACATTCATCTTTTAATATGAATATACTTTAAATCCAACCTAATTTTTTTTTTTTCCTGCTGTGGAGTATCCATCCCAAGAAGTATAATGACTAAAAAAATCATTAGGTTCACAGCTAACCACTATATTATATCATTATCATTAAGATTTTTCTCAAAGCTTCTGATTCAAGTGTTGCTTTTAGGAAGCTTATATTAGTTATATATCACTCTGTATTGAGGTTTGATACATGTGCTAGTAAACTTAGATGTGATTTTATAAATAAATAAATAAATAAATAAATAGATTGAACTGGTTTATTGTTTTTTGTATTATATGAAGATCAGCTAAAAACAAACACTTCAATGTTTTCAAATTTGTTGTTAACAAAGAACTGATTTCATTTGATTAATAAACAGTAAATTTGATTGAACTATTCATTCAAGTGGCTTAACATTTAAACACATGAATATTCATCTCCAAGATATTAAAAATCTCTATTGGTGAAGGAATTTGTTCAGAAATTATTCTTTATAATAATTTTTCTATGAGTAAGAACCATATTGAAACCATGTAATTATATAACAAGCCTTGATGGGCAGAGTATTTACTCACATTTTTTTATGGTTTTATATCTTAGCTATTTTAAATTGCATCAATTTGAAATCTGATATATGTGCTGTAAGTCTGGATGCACCTCAAATATTTTAACTATTTAGATAATTTGTTTATTCGATTATACCAAGAATTCTTTGTGAATTTCACTTTAGAGAAATGCACAGATGGCTATGATAGAGACTTCAGGAACCGTTTTGCAAAAATAAAATTTCAATGGTAACTTTAATTCAGGTCAGTTCAGGGAACAGTTATTAAATGTCCACCATGTGCCTGGCACTGAGCTAGAAGCTGGGGTTACAGTGAAGTATATGACAAAGACTTCTCTCGGAGTTTCCAGTAGAACCTGCTAAAAACACACTAAGTGTAGAGGTAATATGAAACAAACAGATTGTCTACAAAGAATGACAGTTTAATTCATGTAAATTATATGGAAACTTTTATGAAGAAACCAAAGTATTTCCCATGAATAAATCACATTAAAAGGATGAAAGTTATCTAATAATCAGAGGGCTTACTCTCTGTGCTCCTTCATAAATATGTGTAATAACATCCTATCAATAATATTTCCCTACTATCAAGAAAGTTGATATGAGTTAAATAATGTGTCCATTACTATCATATACACATACACACACACATAAATAAATAAATATATATATATATATAATATCATATAGATAGTAGCATTCAATAATTGTTAAGTAAATGGTTACTCTTACTTTAGTTGTTATTACTATTTAGTTGTTACTGCTAAGAGAAATAGAAGGTCATATCCCCACCCCACTCCTGTTCTACCCAAATACAGAATTAATCAGTTATTGACTACATACACATCAGTAGACCCTAAAAATTGCATAGAATGCAGAACTAAAACTACTTAAAAATAGATGGTGGTTTGCGATGAACACCTTTAAATTAACAGCCAAAATTTTATCAGACAACACGCTGGCCAAAATTTTAGCAAAAACAGGGAAAGAATTCTGCCAACAGAAAGTGAGAGTTACCAAGACCTTGGCTGACTTTTGTTCTAAATAAAATTGTGAACAATAAGGTGAAATGGGCCATACGGCAGGTACCTGCCTGTCTGAAAACAGCCCTCTTTGCCCTCTTATTTCCTGCCAGAAAACTGAAGAGATTCTACAAGGTTCAGCCAAGTACCCATCTTATAATCACCTATCTCATAGTTTGGAAACAAAACCTGTTTACCCTACTTATTAAATTCACTTCCTCAACACATCAGCAATGATAATGGAGCCCAGTGTAAACAAAGCCGACATCCCTGGCTAGGAGCAATGGAACCACCTCTTCCAGGACGTGAGGCAATACACACTCCAGCATCATACATTGTACTCAGGTACAGATGTGCCTAAACCTTACTCCACTGATGCATCACCACTCAAAAGGTGCCCAGTACAACAGGAAATGTCAGTGTGCTAAACACATTAGTTCCATTTCTTCTGAGGCACATTAATGTTCCTTTGAGTAGGACATTGGAAAATCAAGATTTTTTTCTCAATGTATATCCCACACTTTAAATTATTTATATGGATTCCTAAAATCTACAGAACTTAAGAAATTTATCACACACAAAAAGAACCCATTACACAGGTCTAAAGCACTCCATCTCCATTTTTTTTGACTTACCTCATATATTTGGTAATGAGCAAACCAAAGATACAATGCCATATACAAATTCTGTAACAGACCAAGACCAGAAAAACCCAGATCTTTGGAGTTTTAACCCATGCTGTTTCTGTAATGTTCTTCCTTTACACTGATATATGTATTCGGTCTGCTAAAAATATGGTTGGAAATTTATGTCTGTATTATCTTTTTTCATTCCACGTGAAAGCCATTATTGACAAAAGAACTACTCAAGTCTCCTACTCCTTCAGTTTCTACCACCATGAATCCATTTTCACCTTTAGCTGTAACAATGGTTGGAGAGTTGCTTTATAGGGACTTTCTTTTATGCCAGTGCCAAAAACTGACACAGAAAAAGGGGAAAAAAAGAGGCCTTTTGGAGGCATAGTTAAACAATTTTAGTACCTCGTCAATAAACTTTAGCATGAGAATTCAAGAATTGATTCTGTTCTAATACATTTACTGCACATTTTATTTAAATCTATTTAGAAAATACTTTTATTATGGGAATTCCTTACATTATAAAAAATAAAATCTTGGTGATAGAGATCTGTTCCAGAAAAATCCTAAAGTCCAAAGGGCTTAGCTTCTCAGTACTTAATTAAAGAAACAAATAGTTATTTTATATACTATCTATGTAGGGTTGCCTTTATAATAGATGACTATGATTGTTACTTTGAAAGGAACAGAAAATAGCAAATAATAATCAGTAATTCTTTCACATTAGTTAACAGGTAACTAAAGCACAAAGTATGACCAACTTCAAGGTATTTATATATACACCAGTAGTTTCTCAATGGTTCTTAATATTCTCGAAAGGCATAAACCTTTTGATAAAATTTATGACACTCTCACCCCCCAAAAATATGTAGAATATTTTTCAAGTCATTTCAGGCTGTTCAAAGAATGTTCTTTATAAAATGTATCCAAAAGTTTTACATGGATCCTAAGGTTAAGAACTCTCCATATGCATTATCCAGGTTTAGATTCAAAGTGAATTGTTAGATATTATTATTCTACTTCTTTTATTGATGAGGTAAAGACTGAGAATGAGTCTTCGAGTTATCTAGTGTCAAAAAATACATCCTAGTCTCTAAGTCTAGGCAAAAATAAGAATTGTATTCTAAAAAACTTTTTTCAATCAATTATCTGGTAGAATTCTCTTGTTTGACATTTTGTCCCTTCTTTAATAATCATCATATATCTAATATTTAAAAAGTACTTATGTGTAGGATAATATAATACAGATTTAGTTTCATTGTATAACATCTTTAAAACAATCCTAAGAGACAGGCATTATTATTATGATGTTGTTGTTATTATTATTTGCTCCACCTTACAGATGAGAAAACTAAGGTTTAGAAACAATTTTCAACTTGTTAAATAGTAAAGCTAAGATACTAACCCAGGTTTCTCTTGCTTCAGAGCCACAGTTCTTAACCATGTTTTAGGCCCTCTTACTAAAGAGGTGATTGGGGAATTTTTACCAAAAATATTTCACCATTGCTTGGCTTTGAAAAACCCTTATCTTTCAAGCCACCTTATAACAGCTGATCAAAATTATGCAAGTTTTTAAGTACCAGAAAGAAATGACTCATCCTTGATCAGATATGGCAATGATCTGTTTTGAGGTAGACAGATATAGTCATAGCCAGAGGGACATAGCATTTGGCTGATGGAAGGCAGTACTGAGGAAGGGGGTAGGTGTAGTTCATATGTTTTGATCCTTTTGTCTCAAGAAAGAAAAAAAAAAATGTATGTGAAATAAGCCTCCACTGAAAAGCAGGAATTAGTGACACCACTAACTTAGTCCCTATGAATGCCAGTCACATGGGAGAATGGCTGTGACCCAGGATCTCTGTTTTTGTTTGCATTTGCCTTGGCCAGACATGGGAGAAAAAATGGTGCTGTGCTTTTGACAAATTTTGTAAACATGTATGTTCAGGTAACAATTTACTAGATTTTATTTATATATTTGTATGTGTCCTGACAGAGACATTTGCAATGTATTAGGTATTATCATTATTCAAGATTCTAAAGTGAGATATCTGACCAAATTCTTCAAATTTAGGTAATATAAAAATATTTATAATTAATTTCCTTAAAACATTTCCCCTATTATTAGATATAAAATACATATTCTTCATCTATCTATAGAATTGACTTTGATACTTTTCAAGTGGGATATAGTTTCCATTTCATTACAAAATGGCAAAGACCAAAATATTCTTAACTCTAAACTTTTTACAGGCTATTAAGTTGGGAGGATATAGCACAATTGGATGTTAAAACATTGCATGTAGTTTGCTCAGCAGAAAGGTGTTAATTGCCACTTTTTTCCCACTTAAACAACAAAAAACCTTTTGGAAATACAGAGTTAAATACATGGAAGTTCAAAACAGTTAAGAATCATGTTAAGAGACTGCAAACATGTCAAAAAGAGACCCTGATACCAAATATACAATTTGGACTAAATACTTGACAATACTATGTTGGGAAAACTTCTTGTACCATATCACCTTCTATGACTTTTAAATACAGGGTATGTGTGTGTGTGTGTGTGTGGGGGGGGCTCCTAAGGGAAATGAACTTGAACTTCAATTAATTTTTGAACCTATAGAAAATTCTTTTAGAATGTTATCTTGTTTTTATTCAATTTTGTGTATCCTCAGGACACAAAAATACGTGGGTATTGAAATATACCTTTCAAATAGTTAAAATAAGTACCTAATATTATTGTTATTGTTCAACAGGAACATGTGTCTTTAAATAAGAATTCTGATCATTATAGGTAAAACCAAACATGAGCAGATAATTTCATTACATAGGTACTGTACAGACAGGAAAAATCTAAGCTGATTTTTAAAGTTTTAATAACATTATTTTAAAATGACAACTTGGATGTATAACTTTCCTTAACAATAATGATGTAATTTTGTAATAACTAAAATCTTTCATGGGAAAACTGCTTCTTCAATAACTCACACAGTCAATTACACAGGAAAGTACTGTAATAGGCGCCCCCCTGTCATCCACACCCCACTTTCAAATAGCTCACGTACACGACTTCCTTTTCCATTACCAACTTGTCTGCAGTACCATCTGTAAAAACGAACACATACCTTGTGCTGCCAGTTTCTGCTTTTGCACGTCCATTAGTGGGACTGGCTGCAGCTGCTCAAGAAGAAAGCAATGATTGTCTCTGCTTTATATATATATTTATTTCCCCTCCAGTACCACCATATCAGTGCAAGACAAAAGATCGTCTTGGGTAGGGAACTGCACTTAATAACCTTACTCGGACCCGGTTTTCTGTGTGATCTGGAGTTTGTTAATCGCACTGTATCACATACCAAAGCAAGAACTACCTCATCACATCAAGCCCTCTCAAGACGACCCCTTGAGTCATTCCCACCAAAGGAACAGTTAAACTCATTTTGTTCTTTGACATTTCATACACTGCACAAAAAAACCAGGAAACCAATCCTGAGGCCTGGCAGTACATCCTGAGATACAAAACTCCTGGTCTGTGAGATTTTATTTCATAAGAAGGGCTCTGAAAATATAGCACAGCAACTAACTTTTGTAACATTTGTTTTCCTCTGCCTCACGTTTATATTTTTTCATTTGGCATTTTTTTTTACTCTAGATCAATATCAAGCTGTTCACAATTTCTGCAGAAAATACAAATAAATTAAAATAAAGAGATTACTACAAATTGCTTTTAAAGTGATTTGCCTAAAAGAATGAACATTTCTCTCTATTGTGAAGTAATAAGAATATAAAAAAGACACATATACACCATCAATTACCAAGCTGTTAAAAATACTTGAAATATTCACAGAGAAGTTGAAATTTAAAACAACACGAAAAAAAAAGAGATCCAGAAAAAATGATTTAGCTGTTTTCCTGTATTATTCCACATTTTCAGATTTACCTGAAATGTATCAAAACTACTCTTCTTCATAAGAAGGCACTTTGTTGTTAACTTTTGGAATACCAATTTAATTTGAATACCAATTCAGCCTTAGTTTTTCACTTACTATTAAATTGTCTTAGATCATCAAATTGCTCCACTTTCTCAGCATGTAGGTATAGGGGATAGAGTTCAGGTCACTCCCAGAGGACAGGGGCTTATGAAGGAAGAGCCTATATATTTTTTAATCTATGTATTATAAATGTATTACACACAGTAGGCATTTAATTAACAATGGTTCATCGAATTGACCTCAATCAGAAGAAAGGATTCTGCTAATTTCAATAAACACATTCTGTTAAAATATGTGTATGTGAGGATACATATGTATATTCTGTGATCAAAAAATTATACTTTAAGTGGTGCTTTATTTATAAAATATAAATGACAGCAATTGTAACAGAAAATAGGACTCGGGTTGAATACAGTTTCACTTTTGTGAATGTAAAAGAAAATAAATTATGCACCAGATTTAGAGTATATATGATAGGAAAGTAAAGGAATAAGCTGTTTGCTTGAGCTTCTGAGCAATTTGCAGGAGTAGTAGAAGTGGCATATGGTGTGTGTGTGTGTATTTGTGTACGTATGTAGATACATACACAAATCAATCCATTGGAATATTTCAGCACTAACACGTTAGTGAGATTTTGCTAGATGCTTTTATTTTCATTAAAGCAATGTCATAGCTTATAAGTATAGTTAAAATATCAATGATATTATCTTAGAGAAAATTTCATGAGTTTTCCAGGTCATTGAGAATAAATATGATTAACTATGTATACAGAACAGTGTGAAAAAAAATGAAGCAATAAGAGTACCTAGGAGAGTGTCTTAATGGAAGCCTAATAATATTTATTTTAATAGATGAAAAGTAAGACATCAATACCTTGTGATTCATTTTTATTACTATGTTAGAGATTCCCGCAGTTCACATATAACTCGGTGATCATAATCAGAATCCTGAATGCTGTGTTTACGTGTCTCAGGCATTCAATGAACATTACATTCCTTCTTCCTTAATTTCAGGAGATACTGAGCATCAAGAGATATTAGATTTTAGAAGATACTGAATAACTGAAGAAGCATTTGATATGTATATAAACATATATAATTCAATATCCATAGCACATATTTAGGCACATATGCACAAAACTTATACAAAGGACCCCATATTTATTGCATTTTTATAACATAAAAATTAGTATGAATAAATCTCTTATATATAGGTAGGTGACTGTCTTAAAGAAAGTTCAGCATATCAATTATGCATTTTAAAAATATGAATACGTCTCTCCTCTTTCTTGATTTCTTTTTCTTTGTTTCTTTGTTTCCTTCTTTCCTTCTTTCTCTTTCTTTCTCTCTTTCTCTCTTTCCTTCCTTCCTTCCTTCCTTCCTTCCTTCCTTCCTTCCTTCCTTCCTTCCTTCCTTCCTTCCTTCCTTCCTTCCTTCCTTCTTTCTTTCTTTCTTTCTTTCTTTCTTTCTTTCTTTCTTTCTTTCTTTCTTTCTTTCTTTCTTTCTTTCTCTTTTCTTTTCCTTTCTTTCATGTGTGTGTGTTCCAAGAGACCTTTAAGGATTTCATTACATAAACCAGTTTGGTGACAATTATCCACTTTCATGAGATTCATGAATTTATCAAAGAACATTATTTCTCATCCCAAAAGCTAAGTGAAAATTTGGGAAAGGAATCAGTGACCACTAATTTTTTCTTACGAAAAGCAATGCTTTGTCGGTCAAGTTCCTTTATGCATATTACCCATTCTAGCTGCAGGTCATTTTCTTCTTTTCATATAGTGTGATCACACAGATTATATACATTATCATCAACGTGACAATAAATACTTAATTACTAGATTTGCAAGACTTAGAAACCTTTGCTCAAGAATTAATTTTGGGTGCTAGCTATAATTTATATCCATAAGCAACCATTGGTAATTTGACATTTGTAATTATATATATGGTATGGGTATATATATATATATATATATATATATATATATATATATATATATATCATATGTGTGCATATGTATGTGTGTATGCACACATACATTTAAAATATATATATGTGTGTATACATGCAAATCTTTAAATAAAAAAGTAGTTTCAAGGTTCTTCGGTTTAAAAATTTTAAAAATTCAGGAGCTAATAATCTTGTATTTTAAAATGTCTACTTTTGAAAATAGAAATTTATGCTTCTTTCTCAAGTTAAAAGGTTATATATAACTAGAATATAAAATATCTTTGATGATAAGTTGTAAAAATTGTAATGGCAGAATCAGGGAAACTGAAGAAAACAGCAGGTAGCATTTCATGAAGGATAAATAATTTATGTATGTTTGAAAAAAAAACATTTGCACAGATTATATGCCCCTATACTTGTGTACCCTCTGAAGGAAAAGTTAAATGACTAGAGATCTGATTTGTCATCCCTTTATCTACTTATTTTCCAATATATTTTTTCATCACATGGTCGCACGCACACACACACTGTATGCCCATGTGTATATTTCTTTGGCAAAATAAAAATGGAAATCGCTATCTTCCTTTAAATTCATTCCAAATGAAGGCAATAATTCAAAAATAAACAAAATGGATTGATTGGTACCAGACTAAAATTCAAAGCAATTCACATTTGCTAAAAGAAAAAAGAAAAAGTGTGCCTTAAACATAAAAGTTCTAACTTTTAAAAAGAAGAAAATCACTATTAGCAGAGATTTAGCTAATAAGTCCATCTAATGCAGGGCTTTTATGTTTGTAGGTTTACAAATTTCAGAAAATGACCAAATTATTCCACTTATGTCATTAACTTGACCCCTTCCAGGATTTGACCTTCCTAATAGATTTCTTTTATAAGATATGACATCTTGAACAGCTGTGCTATTCTTTCTTGAACTTGA
Organism: Macroglossus sobrinus; assembly: GCA_004027375.1. Taxonomy (NCBI): domain Eukaryota; kingdom Metazoa; phylum Chordata; class Mammalia; order Chiroptera; family Pteropodidae; genus Macroglossus; species Macroglossus sobrinus. Next base: position 116,289 of record PVKZ01002146.1, on the reverse strand, counting down.
CTTTTTTTTTTAAGCATGAAAACAGACTGATTTACTAAAATATGAGTTTTCTTTGGTAACAGTGGGGGAAGGGAGGGATCAGAAATGGAAAAATAATGTGAGTTCCTATCTGAGTTAGTCATTTTTTGAAACTCAGAGAACACTTTAGTATTACACTTTAGTATTTGTGACCAGTTAAAGAAATGATGCAGAAAGAATTTAAAAAATTACTATTCTGAATTGAATTCATTAATATAAGGAGGTATGATTATTAAAAATGAAGAAGTGATTCCTTTGAATGTTCTGATTTTCAAACCCCTCCATCATTGAGTGGTTGCCATTATGAACTCATTGCAAACTGCAGTATGTTTAAAGTCTGATTAGTGAGACTCTCTCTAGGTTTCTCCTTTTTAAAACTAAATGTAAATCAGGATTAAGTTAGACAATTTCAGGAAAATTTTTTTCTAATTTTCTTTCAGAACAAATAATTTGCAGGCACACTGGGATTTTTATCTATGCTAAAACTATCTCTAGATAGATTATATTTAATGTAGCAACTAAATAAGTAGTTAGATTTACTTAGAATTATCTTAATGATGAAAAAGTAAACACTGGATTTAGAGATGAAGTAGGAAGGAGGAACAACAAATTTAACAATCACCCTTTCTACACCTACTCAATTCTGTACCAACTTTAATTTTGTAGAGGTAGTTACGTTTAAGTGTCATTTTTCTACCTTGGCTCCACGTGGCATCTTGAATTAAAATTCAAGAAAGTACTTCAGATAAATAAGAAATTGTAGCAAGGTACTAAAAGTACATAAGGAAAGCTCTTCTTAATTTCAATTATGCTTTTGCTACATTAATTATATTTACCTGATTACTGCTTCTGATAGGTCCTCCCTCGTCTAACACATCCTCAGTATATTGTTCTTTTTACAAAAGGTGAAGGTAATTGGAAAAAAAATCAGAGAACTCTGTTTCCACTGTCTCAGGGATAATTGCTACCTTTCTCTTTTTGAACTTTAAAGAAAGCAGTGTCTGTTTTGCTCAGGGCAGCTGTTTACGCCTCCTGATGTCAGAATCTTTTCAACTTGAGTAGATTTAGGATTATTCAAAAATGTTTATTGTATCACACTAAGCTGTCTATTGCTATTAATAATTATGCATGCATAATGGCCAAGCACAGGATGTTAATTAACCCAGGAGGTAAGTATTCACATTCACCTTTGTGTGTCTGTATAAACATACAGATATATTTTTCATAGGTGATTCTGAATAGTTTATTTTAAGAAAAAATTTAGACAAGTCTGTGATGGGGAATGTAATATTAGTAGTCTTAGATATAATAAAATTATTACAATATTTGATCTAATTCTGAAATTAATATTTCAAAACAATTTCTGAAAATATTCACTTATGAAAGAGGGGCTTCTGGAAGCTATTCAGTTCTTTTACTTTATTTTACTATGTAATATACTACTGTAATAAAACCCCTGAATATTAGCAGAAAAGTTTTGCTTTAATAGTCTAACAAAATCAGATACACCAAACTGTTGCAACACAGGCAATACCTCTTCATGTTTTGTAGGAAAAAAAAAAATCGTCTTTATCCCTTAGTTAATATTCACTAAATTTAATTATTATTTTGAAAATATGTTTTTCAGTTCATAATTTGAATGATTGAACTTACTTCTATTATTAAACATATAATTTTTAACTTGTCAATATTGGTATAATTTTCCATTAGAACTACAATAAAATTCATTTTGATCCAAGTCATAAACACTGGTTTCCTTTAGCTTCCTTCTACATTGATTTAGGTTTTCCTTAGCAATCAATGCACAGTCTTCTGTACTTCCTTATTTATTTATTTTTTTACTATTTACAACCTAGTGAAATCATCTTGATTTGCAGAAGTAGCAGAAAGAAAAGAAAAAAACTTAGAACCAAAACATCTGATATTTAATCGATAAAGGAAAGATTTTCTTCCTTAGGAATTCACTGTTCAATAAACTGTCTCTTTTAAGAACAGAAATGAAAATTCTCTGCTTCCCACAAAATCTAAAGCTCAAGACACCACACAGCACACTAAAGAGCATAAGAAATATGGTCTTATTCACTTATCTAGTATAGATTATTCATTTATTATTTTTTAATGCAATTTCTAATCATTTTCTATTATACAAAGATGACAAGTTCCCTGAGGCTAAACTCATATCTCCATTTTCAATGTTTGTCAGAAGTATATATTCATAACATTCATTACATTGGTTTTCTCAGGGACAGAAAATCTACTTTTTTTGGAGAGCCCATCTCATTTCTAGAAAAAGGAAAAATTTATTCAGACTATAGACAATGAATAAGATGGCAGAACCACTCTGTTAGTTCCCAAGGGTGATTTGCAAACATATCACTAGCACGTATGGCATGGACACTGACTGATCAGAAGTAGAACTAGTGTTGGCTGTAGTGTAGGAGCAGAACTTGGGAGACCCTCCATGAAGCCAGGTGCTACTCCTTGATTGCTGGATGGCAGTAATTCCCAAGGAGTGCTTAGGGCTGGCCTGAGGCTCTTGTGGTACTGTATCAAGTCCCACAGAAGACTCAGGGCTGAGGAGTAGCGTCATTTTCAGTAAAAATCAAATGCAACTTGCAAATCACTGGTGTGATCTCCTGGCTCAAAAACTGGTGCTGAGCATTATTTTAAAGACTTACAACAATGTTCTCTCCAAAGTTAGCAAAAACCTGAGTAAATTGGCAGCTTCCTCAGGTGGTGGTTTTGAAAGTCTACATTCACTTGGTATAAATTCTGGTGTGTTTATTTATAAACGTCTTATTACTTTAAATTATCACCTCATGTAAGAAAAGTTCAGTGCCTTGAAGTGTTTATAATTTTGAAAGGAGGTAAGGTAAATATACATGAAGCAATTAAGAGAACGCAAGAAAGTAGACATGTCTCAATCTTGAGATTTTTATGATTCCTATGTTTCTAAATGTGATCAATCTCTCTCTCTCTCTCTCTCTCTCTCTCTCTCTCTCTCTCTCTCTCTCAAATGGAACTCATGCAAATAGGTTGTGGGACTTGAATAAGCTCTTAATCATTACTCTTCACTGCATCATTTGGTTTCCTTCGGTCATTTGTGGCAGAAAATATAATCTAAACTAGATCAATATGAAGATAAATCTTCTGACTCATGAAGCTGAAAAACCAGGAAAAACTCTGATTTAAGCACAGTTTAACCAGGATTCAAATGATACCACGAGAGTACAGTTTATCTCTCTCTCTGGAATATGGTTCCTCTATGCTATGACCTCACTCCCATAGACCTTCTCCTTGGATAGCAAAATGACTGTTGTATATCTAACCCCATACACTTGACTGAACAAGTGAGGGGGAATATGCTGAATACACTTTCCTGATAGCTCAACCCAATCCCTTCACATAAGGTCTTATTGGCCAAACTCGGGTGATGTAGAGGATGAAATGGTGGATTAGCTTATTAGGTCTACAGCAGTTTCCCTAATGTGATTTACAAATTACTTGGCGATCTTGTCAAAATGCATTTTTTTTTTTAATCTAGAAGGTCTGAGATGGAATATGAGATTCAGCATTTCTAACAATATTCTAGTTTGAGTAAAAAGGATCTAAGGCACACACTTGAATCCTGAATCTGGAGCAAAATCAGTGTCATATGACTAGATGAAATAAAAGTGAGGGAGGTATAGATTCTCAACAGAAAAATTAAGGACTATTATCAGACGTAAGGCATTAAAAATGAGATAAAACTTAAAAAATTAAATCAACACATTTCTTTTATAAATAAACACACACACAATATGTTATCTATCTAGGAGTCTTTCAGCAAGTAGAACATCTGTGCCGACAGTACTGCTGACCATATTTGAGCTGTCTGTCCATGACATTTAGTATTTTCTTTGGTTTGAAGAATTTTTGAAAGAGTTTGTCATTATCTACACTTCTCATATAACTGTTTTGACAAAACTGATCCATGCTATTTTCTTTTTTTCTAACATTATGAGATATGTCACATTATGAGATAGTAGTATAATTGTCACTTTACTGCTAGTCTGTTTAAAAAAAATTGGCAAAATCTTGCTGGCACAAAAAAACAAGGATGCCCCCATGACAGGTGCCATGGTCAGCTACTTGAGATTCAATTAATACTGTTTCCTTAGTTCACAATGAATATAAAAGATATGTCTAGAAGGTTCACAATTAATACCCTTGTGGCTAGCTCACACGAGAACTCTCCTGAAGGTTTATCTGTACTTGAAAGACCAACAGGGCTTTTCAGTTGTCACGATGATGACAAAGGTAACATGAGATTTTTATTTGAATGCATATATCTTCTATCCTGTGTTAAACATCAAAAAGCATTTAATGGACCGATAATTGTTCCCCCTAGCCTATACGTAAGAAAAGTAAATAAACGATAAGGTATCATCCTTATCTTCCAGAAAGGCTGAGTAATTACAGGAACAAAAAGAAGGACTTACCTTCTTTCACATCAGTATCTAAGTATCTAAATGGATTGACTAAAAAACAAAAACAAAAACAAAAAACCTTTTCTAGGTCACTGTAAATATTATATTAGCTATTATCAATTTCAACTTTTGTTCTCTTCACATCTGGAAGGAGTTGGTATATTATTGTTTGAATTCTACATCACTGGACATGTATCTAGTTTGTCTGGGTTGTAATTCAGATCCAAAGAGGATGAGACTACTTTCTATATTCTTTCTAAGGAAAAAAAGCTATGGGCTCCATTTTCCCCTATGAGCAGAAAGCATCTTAAGTTTAACAAGTGAGTTTTATGTGTTTCATGAGGATATTAAGGCTAACATATTAAAACATGGCATATTTTTTTCCTAAATCTAAATGAAAGCAAGCCAGTATCATCCAAAAGATGTTTGAGAATCTAAAAAATAGAAAACAGTGCAAGACTCACTTACTACTGAAAGTACGTATATCTAGCACAAAGAAATTTTACATGCATAAGTACCAAGGCCATGACACATTAAATGTGATAATCAAGTGATATTTATCTGTAATTCATTTGCTCATTTGGTGATACTTAATGCCATTCATTGAGTATTGCCCTGTGACTAGCGCCATGGCGGATGCTATGAACACATAGCTAGCTATATAAGACACAACCCTTGATCTCAACGTTCACCAGCTCTCAGGGTAGCCATGGAACAAAGACCTGATTAAGTGCTCTAATCAAACATCTTCTAGATTCTGCTTCAGCAAGAAAAAAAGCAAGTGGCTAATTATTCTGAAAGGTCAGGCCTATCATGCAGTCTTATACTGTGCCCATCACCCAATAGGTGTTCAGTAAATGTTTCCTCAGCCCCTCTTTACACATTTATATAAAAGGATCAGATAGTGTGTTAATAAACCATTTCCATGGTCTCTTCCAGCTCTAGCATTTCAAGAATACATTCTTTTTCTAGATGATCTGGAGAAATCTCATTGGCTTTGAGGCCCATTTCCTCTCTCCTTTCCCTCTTCCTGCTTATTTTCCCCCTCTCCCTTTGAAACCAGCCTTTCCTTCCTCCTTGTTTCTTTGTTTTGTTCATTTATCATTCAGTCTGCTCATGTTCCAGGCCTTATAGACTGGTGATTTTACAAAAAAACTGTATTTACAATAAAACAAACACTCTACGATCACCTTAGGCCATGATGAAAAAACATGATCCAAATATGTATACAATGACAGGTGACCCAATCTAACATGGTACCTATTCATAAAATATGGTGGAATAGAGTGAACTAATGTTGATTTCACTATTTTCTCAGATATGTGTTGAGTACTTAGTAAAATGCCCATCACTTTCTAGGTTTGTCTTTTGTTGTTTGAGGAGAGGAAGTCAAATGGTCTCATCTGCATATACAGATAACATTATGTGTGTTTTTCTGGCTAAAGCTTAAGACAGTCAACAAGGCACCTGAATTTGAGTATAGATGACAAGTTCCTTACTGACTTCAGTCATGCATTTTCCACAAACCAGGAAAAGGGCCATTCACCCTTGGGGTGTAGGGGAGCAGGCAATGAGTTTTTGGGTATGGTAGTGTTGTAATTTTCATTTCCTGCCATGGCTTGGTGACAAGAACAGAAAACGGGAGTTGGGAGATCCACATTCTAGCGTGGAACTATTTTTTGACTGAGACAGATTAACTTTATTATTATTTTCCACCAGTTTTACCTTTTTTAGAAAAAAGGAGGCATGATCTCTGCACTACCATTTTCAGTGGTACAGGAAAAGGAAAATAGAAAACATGAAATGATGTGGAAGTAAAAATCATTTTCCACAAATGATTTTACGAAGTCAATGTATTTTAAGGATTATCAAATGGACAGAAATGGAACTTGTTAAAATGGCAAAGACAAACAGGGCAAAGACATGATGGAGTCATTAGTTTTTCAATTGTCCTTTAAGTTATTTTATGTATTATCCTTGAGGACAAATTTGGTGGACAATGTCATGTTCCTCAGGTCCCTACAAAGTTTGTTTTTTGAAGTAAATCACTGGTAAAACTTAAATTTACTTTAATAACGCAAATGTTATATTTAAAGAGCGTAGTTTTTCCTCATTAGCCACGGGGGACATTTTGTACCCTGTTTACGTTATTATTAGCACTTTGTAACTAACAAGCAACTTTTAAACACTACTCGGCAACAGCTGTAAAACTAAACCTTCCAGCCGTTGGTCCCTTCTGCTGAATGTCCAGAAATGCACTGTTATGACATGTAAGAATATCCCCCCGAACTTCCTTTACACGGAGAAAGCTCAAGACAGTAGAAAACAGAGGGGTTGAACGAAAATCCCCTCCCCGACTATGTACAGTATCTCACTCTCTGATTAGAGCCCATGGCACATGCACAGAGAGAGCAACAGCTGTTTTCTGTCTTTTCATCCCCTTCTCCCATTAAGGGTATTTCAATCGTGTTATGGGCTGCACTTTAGATCTAAAAAGAAACATTTAGTTTTATTTGAATGTTTAAATGATTAATGACCCTCCAGCACAGTTGTCTTCTCATAATTGCCACAGAGTATGCTGCCATTTACTTTAAAAATCCAGACCTCTGTGTATTATGGAGAGCACATGATAGCTCGGGAACCGACAATGATGTGGAAAAGTCCATTAAAAAAAAAAAAATGCATCTACTCCCCAGGATTCTAGGTGGACAATTTCTTAAGTTTTTATGTCAGATAAAAGTTTATAAAGTTTTATTCTGAAAAAGAATCAAGGTATTGCCACACTGTTCTTTGGCGCAGGGCTAGGTGTGTGTGCCTGAGAAGCAGGAGATCAAAGGGGAGAGAGTCTCAAGTCAAGAGGAAGGACGGTCTGTATGAGGCGAGCCGTGTGCTCTTCAGAAGGAGGACATTCTTGCATTTCATCCGAGAGCAACGCACAGCTGTCCACTGTAGGGGAAGGAAGTAGTTACGTGCCCCTATCATGTAATCAAGAAAAGGTGCCTGTAAGCTGCAGCAGGACCGTGCGAGTCTAACACTCTTCTATTTCATACAGCTAAAATGCTCAAATCCCAGGGAGAGTTAGAGCAGCCGTCTACATTAAAACACAAGACTCCTAAGAATAAAGATGCTTACATTTTTATAATGGAAAAAGACACAGTGTTTTCTTCCCGAGGTTTCGGCAGTAAATCTTGCGATAAGTTTGTATTGCTTTCCTAGCTTTGTTCTTTTTGGAAAATACAAAATACATTAAAGAATAGATTCTGCGGCTTCACTGCAAAGTACATTTGGTATGACATATGATGAGAATGGGCAATCACAGACTATAAATTGGCATTATCAAGCCACGGTGCCTGAGAGTTTCTAAGATAATGCCGTCAGTTTGTTGTGTTTTTCTTTTTAAGTCTTCTGGCTAAAATGTTTTCTGACTTTTGTCTTGGCCAATTTTGGGCCACACTGAATGTTAAATAAACTATTATTTAATCAAATACAGGCATATTAGTCTCACTCCTGCTGACAACTTCAATTAGAATATTTTTGCTTTGTTAAAAAAAAAAAACTCTCATGATTCTTAAACTGTTAAGGACTCTGCACAACATCTGGTAACAATTTTTGATATATCCAACCATCAAACTTCTATCTCCATGAAGTGGTTTATCCAAGATTTGTTTTAATTAGGCCGCCTTTCTAACTTCACGTGGCTCTCAAATGGCAGAATCACTCAGATGTTTTAAGCTGTAAACTTACCGAAAAGTTCAGAGGTTGTAATTAGAGCTTTGCTAAGGTAGACTAGACTATTTCTGTTATTAGCTAGATAGCTAAGCTAATTCAGTCGCCTCTTAACAAGGGCAATAAAACGAGTTCTAATTTTCACACGAGGTTTTTAATTTTATAAAAGCTTCGAGTTGCTCTCTAACACCTTCTTCTTCCTGCTAGTGTTTGTATCAAACGCAGTTTGGGTCCAACCTTTCCATAGAAACCCACATTCCAAACGCATATTTCTAGGCTTGGGCAGCCCAGTTCAGTTTTAAAGTCTTCTGTTTAAACTAAATCCAAGTTAGAGAAACAATTGTGACGACAAGATCAGGTAGAGTGGCACATACTTGAACAAAAATATAAAAATAAATCTACTTGTAGATTCATTTTAATAAAGCATTTTCCCTTTATCGACCAGAGCATCCTGTAAGCTATTGCTCTAGCAAGAAATCACACTTATCCCTTAGATGTTCGTTTTTAATATATGTGACTCTGAGGAAACCTCTGGGAGTATAAAAATCTCCACTCATTTATTTGCATCATAGGCACAGATTAAAGGCAAAAGTAATGTGGAAACTTAAACTATTTATTTTATGAGGTAACTATTTTAAAATCCACTGGGAAAATAATGAAAAATGGCCTCATTATCCCTCTTCTTTGGTGAACCAGGCTTCATTCTACCAAAACAGGTCTCCCAACTGTGTGTGTGTGTGTGTGTGTGTGTGTGTGTGTTTTGAGGCTGACAGTAGCCCGTGGCTTTTCTCCACAAGTTTTTGATGTTAAGTTCCTTTGAAATACTAGCACAACTTTATGGCTTGTTATTATATTAAACTTATTCTAAGAATCTTGACAAATGCAGAGGTTTCTCACTATAGTTCACAAAGCCTAAGAACCAAGCTAGAGCATCACTAATATGTTAACCTTTCTGGGTAAAACTGGGTAAAATCAGTTGTAGTGAAGTTCATTATTTAGTCTACATGATGCAATACATGGGGATATTTGGAAACACTTGGAAGACCGATTTCAAATGTCATATTTAGATTTACTGGTATTATGTAAACAGTCAAATTCCCTGAGTAGATGGCACAGTGCAGGCAGCAATAAACATTTTTACCCATTGATTTTTTGAAGGAAAAAAATTACATCTTATTTTCTTTTTTTGCTTGAGAAATGTGGAAGAAAAGAAAGTATCGATTTTCACTTAAAATTTGAAACTATAGTGAAATCCATATTTGAAAATTCTCTAATTCTATCCATGGCAAGAGATAGGGGGCTCCACTAATATATATGTAATATATAGGAGGATTCCAAAGGTTTTTTTTTATTGTAAATCAGAATTATCTTCCCGATGAACACATGGTTCTATCTAGGCATTGTGTGTGTTTTTTCTGTTTAGGGGGAAGGGAGTTAAATCATATAATGTAATACAACAGCAAAACTTAAATCAGTTGTCAATATTTAAAAACTGGTGATCTCAAATTAAAATCCCTGCTTTTTTTCCAGATTTTATTGACACTTGTAAAATCCAGTATTGCAAGGTTCATTTATCTCACACGGTAAAACACCACAGACTTGGCTATGACTGTCCCTTTCAGAAGGCACAATAGCCTCTTCTCCCCAGGACCCCTGAGCCTTGGCATTTACACAACCTGCTTGACTTCCATAAGCATTTAATTTTGCCATGATAACTTGCAAGTCCTTTGATATTAATTATCCTAGGCCTTTACTGTCTGAGCTGCCTTTGTAATCTGGAGGCACTGGAGCCAGTCTGCAGGGTTCCAATTCTCTGACACTAGCTAGCTGTGTGACCTTGGACAAGTTGCTTACACTTACTTTGATACGATGTGCTGCCAACCAAGCACATTTTGAGACAACTCCTAAATGAGTTGATCCAGTGCTTAGATAATGGTAAGTAAGTACTCAATAAATGTTAGTTATAGTTTCCCTTTCAGACGTCCATCCTTTCCTCTTATAAAATGCAGCAGTCTCCTACCCGCTGACTGGCTGACACCACTGGTTGGATGCTTACATAAAATGTATCTCCAGGCCTAATATATCTGTAAATAATGAATTTAACTTGGATGTGTCTAAAACATAGGTCCACAAAATCTTCAAAAGAGATCTAAAATATAGATCTGCCATCTCTCTAAACATTTCAAAATCTAGTATTCTCCCACCTTCCCCCGTTGGTCTAGCTTATCATCCACCAACTCTTCCATCCCCACCCCTCTGCTCCACCCATATGGGATCATATGCCATTCACTTAGACTCTGTACTTGTCCGTCTTTATGTTCTCTGATGGAGACTGTACTTTCTTATTACCATGTCCAGGGCTCAACACAGTACCTGCAATAGAGCAGATGCTCAATAAATTCTTGTTGAATGCATTCATGAATGAAGAGTGAATCGAACTGATCTAAGACCTTCCTACTCATCTTTTTAGATCCAGTTCAAACCAGTTCTTCATCTTATCTTCCAAGGACTCTAAAATTTGGTTTCTAGCATTTCTTCTAAGGAAGCTCCAGGAAACTTGTTTTATTTTTCCCATGCTATCAAAGTCCACTTCAACAGCTAAATCAATATTTTAATATCTCTTTATACCTATTTTTCTGCAACATTCTCCAAACCTCCCTTCAGTGAATCTTACTGAATGACTTCCTTACTCTAATCATGAACCTGAAATTCTATTCCTCTTTAAGTCCATCCAGAGTTGTTGGAAATGAATTGCATCAAAATTACCCCCCTTACTTTAAGAAAACAACCACAAAAAAAGCCGATGAGGAAATTGAGTGTTTGTTACTGCATTAGATTGTGAATTCTAGGAGGCAGGGAACTATGAGTTTTAATTACTCAGCAAAATTTAGTTCGGTAAAGAATTGGGAAAAATTAAATGGCTCAATTTATAACATAAGAAAACGAGGCCACTAATTTAACTTAAGGACAGTTTGCTTTTAAAACACTACTTTAACAAAAGGCAAAAAAAAAAAAAAATAGTGTAAGGAGAGATGGAGTTACCTGAGAAAAATTACTAAAATAATACATTATTGCTATACTAGCACTATAAATTTAACACATTTATATATATATATATATATATAATATAAATATAAATTACATGCATTGATATATATATGTATATATATACATATATGTATATATAAATATATAGATTTTAATATAAAATGTGGCATGTCATTAACCACAATTCATGGACACATTTATAAAAAGAAGGAAAAATATGTGATACATATATTACCATGATGGTTTTCCCATAAAGTACATACAATTCTTTCCTGCAGAATGTTTTTCTTTCAATCACTGATAACTTTTAAATTCTGAATTTTAATAAAGGTACTGTAAAATGATGATTTGGCCTGTAAACATTTGAATTCTATGATAGGTTGGATGTGGGAATACATGTTGCAGTTTGCTTTGACTTTACAAAGTGTTTCTTTATAGAGTTCATACAAAATCTAAGGATGTGTAGAGTGAGAATGTTTAAAACACTCAGGGAAGTGTTTTCAAGCTATCTGAGAAACATCATTTATATAAAAAGTACTATGCTGTGTATAAATTACCAGTAGATGTTTATCACTCTTTGCTTCCCCTAGAAGAAAGAGCTGTTTCCTATCATCAGCCAAGAAATGGCTGCTTCTCCCTGTCTCACACTTTTCACCTGCACCAGCTGCTTCCAATTACCTGCTTCCACCTGCAGGACTCCATCTACTTGTACTGAGATTGGTTCCTGCTTCAAAAACCAGCAGGAAAGTGACCTGGGCCTGAGGCAGAGGCTGCTTTAGTTAGGAGCAAGAATCTTGCATCAGTTTAGTTCCTTGTTTTTTCTCCTTTGAAATTCTTAGTTCCTCACCCTTGGCGTGGTTTCTGATCACTCATATTTTTCAGTCCCTGAAGTGTGCATCCTCCCAGTCTCAGTCCCAGATTGCATTCTCTATCCATGGCCATTCTAGAATCCCTAAATATTAGGACTAATTTATAGATGATAAATATGAACCTAGAAAGGTTTTGGGGGTTACAAAATCACATTCTGACTGAGACAGAATTATAGATAGGACCTTATATGGTTGCAAGTTTATATAGTTCACCTAACAGAAGGTAGTTTCTAAGGTTACCAATTTAGGCTTCCTTTCTGCTTTAGTTTCCCTACCTGATCTTACTGCACAGCCTTGCTCTGATATTCTGATATTCAGGGTGCCAAATCTCTTGAACTAGAATAGTGTTTCTCAAAGTGTGGTCCATGCACCAATGGCATCAGACTCACCCAGGACAATTTGCTAAAAACATGTAGGTGTTTTTGTTTTGTTTTGTTTTTGTTTTTGTCCCACTCAAGACCCACTGAATCAGAATTCCTAGTTGTGAAGTCCACCAGTCTATATCTTTAACAAGTGATTTTCAGGCGATTTCGTTTGAGTCACTTCTAGTCTTTTTGCTCCAGTTGGACTATGACCTTCTGGTTCTGCTTTAAGTTGTTTAGCAAACTACTTACTATACCTTTGTTCCACACATTTGCTTCTAAGTATCTTAGTCCTGTGACTATCACAACATGAAACAACATGGAGTTTCTCTGATTTGCAACTGAATTGCTACTTGAATTTCATATTAGGAAAACTGTTTAGTGAATCAGACAGATTTTCCACTTCTATGTTGTTCTTGGTTTATCTGATTTTTTACCAATTCTACAAACTGAAAGAAAAAAATTAAAAAAAGGAAGAATGCATCCTTTATGCTTTAAGAAGCTCATAGGCTAATGGACTTTTGTATGAAACACAAAAGTAATAAAAATCAAAATAAAATATGCTAAAAGTAATAAAAAATCATACTCAGGTATAATGTGAGCACAAACACCAATAAAACTCAGTTTGGATTCCTACAAGATTAAACGAACCATTTTTGACTTCTTTGTAATCTTAAATAATTCCAGGTTTCTTTGGGAAAGAGGGTAAGATTATAATTATGTTTTAGAACTAATGTGATGTTCTTAGAATGCTATGTTATATACATATATATATGTATATATATATGTATATAACATATGTTATATACATATATATATGTATATATATATATATACATATATATATGTATATACACACACGCACATACATATACATGTTCATGTATAAATTATATATATCAGAAGAAATACCAGGAGCACTATTCAAAAATGATTCAGCAGGTTTAAAAAAATACGAGTATATTAACTGTTAACTTTTAAGATTAAATACTTAGAACAAATGAAAACTTATGTTCATTGTCACCTACTATGAAATCACGGTGTAAAGATCCGAGTTCATTCCTTTACTTTCATAATTGTTGTCAAATTTAAAGCATTGAAATTTGAAAACAGAAACTAAAATGTCTTAACTTCCTAAATCGCATAAAAGAGAACACATTTTATGCTTGCTTTGCAAGCCTCTGATGTCTTTTCCTTTCAAGTACACTAAATTACTGACTTGCCATGATGATTAACATAAAAGAATCAAGCGAAATACTATTCACTTACCGAGGAAGATATATAGACTCATTATAATAAAGCACAATTAATTTTCATTGATGTAAACAGTGATACTAGTACAACTACAGTCTGAGCAATGCTCCAAAACTTCATTTCAGAAGAGTCCAAAGAGAAAGCAGGTTCGCTGAATTTCATTAGTATATTTTATTCTTTTCTACCAACCACACTGCTCATATTGCTTTAGACATTTTCATTAATCTTGTGATGTTTGAGAAATGACAAAATTAGAGAAGAGGAATCTGATAAAGACAAAGCATGGCACAAAAGCTATATGGATAATTGCCTTCACAAATCTAGTTCAGCTCTCATCTCTCCTAATTAGCCTCATTATCATACTTTAAGACAGACTAGCAGTCACTCAAGACTCTGCTTTTCTGTCAGAAGGAGTGCTGACAGCCAAATGGACAACATATGGAAAAGTACCCTTTCTGGTTACTCTTCCTGTGATGCACAAGGCCTCTGGCAGAAAATGAAGGCCAGAGAAAGTTTCCTAATCAAATAGGTGTCTCTCCATCATGGGCAGAACAATAACCTTTCATCACCCTCAACTTCTCACCATTTTGAAAGTTTAGCTCCTACGTTTTAAGTGTTGAATACAGGCGTGCTGGCCATTTTCTAAACAAATGTAAGCATATATAAGCACATCGAATCCATTCAACAACTTCATTTATTGGATCACTGAACAACTAACATGAAACTCAAATTTTTGGATACCGGCTGTTAATTTGCCCTTGACATAATTGTGATATCTCCTAAAATTCCTTCTTAGAAACCAAATATAAGAATTTAAAAGTAAATTTTAAATATTAATTTAAAAAATGTCAAGTAATCCTTGAGCATAACTGTTGATATCTACCCATTTGTTGGAGGAAAAAATACTATGGAATGAAAAAAAAAAAACAACAACATTTGCTGACAGGTTGAGTTACTCCCCCTCTTCCAGAAGCCTCACTGCATACATTCTACCATGGTTATTTCTGATAAATATACTTGTTATAAAATAAATCTTAATAAGATTTAAAAGGTATGTTCAACTTACACTATTAGAGAAGGTTGATTACCATTACTCACAGTACTTATTAATTCCCCCCTTTCTAAAGAAAACAAAATGTTTCAGTTACTTTAAACACAATTTAACTATTGAGTTCTTCTATACATCTTTAATAGGCCCATTTGTTTATACAGCTACAGGTACTCTTCTTCTTCCTGATCACTTTTCCAGGTCTCTAAAGAAGGTTTTTGCTAGATTTCATTTTGCTTTTGCACTGCAAAATCTATGATGCAATCTCAATGGCAACAAAATCAGGAAAATGGATTTTCTGCACTTTGCAGTTGGGGGAAACTAACAGTCCATTCAGCGTGACTGAAAAATACCCCGAAGGCCAATATTTACCAAGCATGGCACACACACTGGAGCCTTGTTAAAAATCCACAACAAATCTCTCATTGCAAACAAATCCAAAGGCTTCAGAGCTTCTGCGACGGTCTGACTGATGTTGATTCTGACAGCAGAAAGCTGCTTTCTTACCAGTCCAGCAGCTAGCTGGCGATCTGTTGGCCCACACCAAGATTTCATGATTTCTTGTCTGTGTTCTTTGCTACATGTTCCTTTGGTAACGATCTACCAGCGATGAAGAGCATAATATTAAAGTGAGGTTTTCTTATCTGCCTACTTAATATTCAAAGGAGATTGGCAAACACCAACTAGCTGTTTAACTTGGTCATTCCAATAAATGCGTACGTAATTAATGCTGGTTTCCCATCAGTCTGTTGGAAGAAAAATGATGGTCAAAGCAGCATTCCCGAATAACAGGAAATACTTTGAGCTTCACACATAACACTTTAAAATGCATGTTGCCTTCACTTGAAGATGCCAAAGTAATACGTGACTTAGAGAAAACACACACACACACACACACACTTGGAAGAGAAAAAAGTGAGGAAATTTCTTGTGTGAAAAAACTGAGTATATAGCAACATAAAGCACTAGACACAGTCCCATCTTGTGCAGAGCCATCAGGCTGTGTGTAACGAAGAATTCTGAGAGGTACGATTCAAAAGTTTTCTTAGAAAAACCTGATTATAAATTTAGTGAGTTATTTCTGAAATCTATTTCTTGCACCCACCTATACAGCCTGGGAAGCATCTGTTCTGATCATGACGTGGAGTCACAGACGGAATTCCAAACCCACTGTGATTAGATGATCAGTATTCAGAATCCTTCTAGGTCTGTAGGAGCTGCTCTGAATGGCATAGGCCTCTTAAATGCTTTGAACATACTTTTCATTCCTCACGCTATTTAACTTCCACATGCCTTACATTCCATTTCCAAAAATTAGATAATATAATAAAGTGCCAATGATTTTGTGAGGACCATTTAAAAATGCTAGCTAATGCTCTGTCTCTATTTAAAGTAACTTTTAACCCTGAACTTCAAGTAACAGTATATACACTTCTTGTTTCTACCTTTCGGTTTTATAAGTTTCGAAACTTGTGGCCTGGAAGATCTGTGTCAG
>PVKZ01002146.1:0-97500 GCA_004027375.1 Macroglossus sobrinus | reverse complement strand
CCCTCCACCATTTTAAATCTGTTTCTCAATTTTGTTAATAGAAATGGTGTGTGTGTGTGTGTGTGCGCATGTGCGTGCGTGCGAGCGCACGCATGTGTGCACAGTAGATATCTCAATGAGCCTGTCCTACACCTGCCTTCAGAAAATTCATCATGTGTCTTCGATAAAGTTGAAAGCTGGCTCAAAATGTGAAACACATTGTTGGCTTGGCATCCTGGGAAGGCCACATCAGCTCTATAACAATAACTACTAGAGACATTAAAATGAACATGGTTTTCAAAACACCTTGCAAGGAGTCATGTACTTACTGCAGCATCAATTACAAAAGACCACCAATGTCTAAACAACCCACAGTATAAACAGGCAACTGATTTGGATGAATTTGACTAAATAATGCTAGGAATTGCTGCTTGCACTGGAATAAATTTTGCTGTGATATACATGTTTGGCCCTACCCAAGTTAACAAACTTGAAGCCTGTGGATGAGAGGATTCCTTATTTGCAAGAGAATTCATTCACTTGGCCATTCGACCTGAGTTAAATTGAAAAAGGGTGTCTAATCCAGTGGTTACCAAACTCCTATTTATTAGTATCACCTTGGTTACTTTTAAAGAATAAACAAATGCCTGGGATTCATCTCCAGGGCAGGAGTTCTGTGATGGTATCCTGGAATCTATAGGATACGGGGGTCTTCTTACCTACTTTTGAACCTCCCCACCCCCACAATTTTGCAGTGTGTGTGCATTTTTGCTGGGCTGAGACATACCACACAGCATGTCTGTTGGGCTGATGAGTGTCTGCCATGCTGCCTGTTCAATATTTTGAATATCACCCTGGATACAGCCATTCAAATTGGCTGGCCTAAGAAAATTCAAATAGTTTTCTAGTAATGTTTTAAATTATTCCACTACTACTACTGTACTGCTGTACTACCATACTACAATTGTCTTTTAAGTTTTTCAAGTTTTTTTGGCTTTTAGGCAAAGTAAGCTCCACTGTGTATAAGTTGTTTTGACATATTTAATTCCACAAGAGAATTCTAACCACCAGTTCTTTCATCAGCATTCACACTACTGAAATGATGGAATGCTCTATTACTTAATATTTTTCTCAGAGCCCAAGATACTGATGGTTGATTAATTTTAATCTGATGTAGTCAACAGAGATATTATTATCACTGTACTTTGACGGATTAAATTATTTGTAAATCCTGTAACACTCCTCATTAATTAACCCTATGGGTTGGAAACTTGCTGAGTTAAATTTTATTTTGTCATTTTTTCATGAAATTCACAGGATTATATTGAAATACAGAATATTTTCAAAGAAAAATTTCATGTAACAGAATATAAAAGCATTAAAAGATACTTCTTTCTAAAAATTGTTATAATGCATGAAATTTAAATCTTTCATAATAAAAACATTTCACCTTAAAACTTTGTATATTTTAAAAATGTATTCCCATTCTTCAAACTTTTCATAAAAACCCATTACTAGACTGTTGGTAGAAATGTGAGTTCTCGATAAATTTTAGGCTTCCAGGTAGTGTGTGGATTTTGTTTTTCTTTTTAAGAATGCTTATAATGTCTTGATCAAATTAAATGCCATCATTTGCTCAAAATTCTTTGTGTTTTTAAAGAACTTGAGAATTCATTTCTAGCTCAAATGACGAAAAAGGTCTGTTGATATTTTCACGTTACTTTTCTTGTACTTTAAAACATATAATATTCTTTATGGTTGTTGTTCTCTGTTCTACAAAAAAAAAAAACACTATAATTTAATAGGCACAAATTGTAACAAAGGCAAAAGGAATTTAAGTGACTATAAAACCTCAGGTTGTGGCAATGCCTGCACTGGGGCTTTGTTCCACACGAGATGTGTTCCTCTGTGAGACATTTTGAGCAAGTGACCTGAGAAGTTACCATTTAGTAACCTGAGGTTCATGTTTTTAATATTTAACAGATCTAGCGTGTATTATCCAATGATTGAAGCTATACTTTATGAGCGCATGCTAATTTCTAGATCCTTCAGGTTATTTCCATGGTTTTCAAACTTTTTATATCAGTGAAACCATTTTTATCAAACTTTGCATGGGTGCTCAATCTCTAATAACTCAGTGCAAGTGAAGCTGCTGGGGAGAAAGTCTGACGAAATTTCCAGGGCTCCACTGGGCTCACACCATTAAGGCATTTTTGGAGAATCCTGGCTGAACACCCAAGTGTTATTAACAAACTTAAATAGGTGAAAGTAAACTCATTTTCTAGATTTTGAGACAGAGCTAAGAGACTAGATAATATACCTAGTAAGCTTCAAATTTGGGTCTTTTTTTCATTTTTCTCTAAAGCCAGGATTTTTTTTTTCTTATGTAAAAGGCTTCTTTTTGAAAGAGAAAAATACTTTCTTTCATGGTTTATAATACATGGATAATGTATTTTTATTAGTAATTGAAAATTTTTCTAGATTAAGAATTAGGCAAGCTTTGATGAATCTCTGTATATATCCTGTTTCATTCTAACTAACCTTGAATTATGGTTTTGCTTCTCAGATATCCCTCTGACTACTTGGGAATTTTAGCGCCTTTCTTCCTTGATTCAGATTTGATATTGCTTTTTTTGTTCCTAAATTATTACTCTGATCTGGAACTTGAATTGTATTCTAAATATTTAAATAATCTATAAGATATTGTTAACTTTTAAGATGTATTTCCTACATAGTATTTTACAGGATTCAGATTAATGATGGTTGGGGATTAAGAAATGGAAACAAAATATTTTAGAAATGAAGTGCACTCAACATCTTGTCCAAACTACTCCCCCTGGCAAAGGTCATATGGAGATTTATAAATTGGAAAATTGTCTGGAATATTTCTCAGTATATTTAGGTACAAAAAAATCATAAAGAAATTATAAGAAAATATAAGGCTCTTCTGTGTTTTTCTCCAAGAAAAAGCAAAGGAACATGCACAAGCACGTTTCCTTTCCTTGATACAATAAAATCCTCACCATTTTAGATCATTTGGGTTTAAATTTATTAAGAAATTTGCTAAGAGAACGACTTAGTGAATTCTTAATCATAGATGCAAATCTACATTTTTCTATATTTTCTAGATTTCTAAAATAGAAGTGTCTATTTAAATTAGTGTAATTTAGCATCTAGTAATGAGAAACTTATTTGCTCATTTAACAGATATTTACTGAAGGCTTTTCCTATGATCTGGGGACAGGGTATAAAATAAATTAGGCAAAAAATTATTGCTTTTATTCTAGTAGGGGAGAAGACACATCATTCACGTGCCATGAGAAAAACAGGAGCGCATAAAACACTGTTGTCCTAAAAGAGCCAGGAAGAGAGAAAGTACAGTGTGCACCCAAAACAGTGTTGATGTAAAGAGGAAGTGGTTAATTTCGACTGATTCAAGTATAGTAGCTTTACTTTAAAAGGCAAAGAATTTAGGTTAATTTAAACTGATTAAAATATAGATAGCTAAACTTTAAGTTTTTTTTTTTTTTTTTTAAGCGAAAATAAAAAACGCGAAATACCGTTGTGGTTGGCCCAGGTTCAAGATTTATGAAGACAGAAATGGTGGACGGTGTTCTGGGTTGTCCAATAGGAATTTAATGATTGCCAAAGCTGGAAGGAGGTGACATTCATGGGAGAAGGTGAGGAAAGAGCCTCAAAAGACTCAGTAAGTGTTGGTGTTAATCACTTCCAGCAAGGAGAACAGGTCAGGGGTCTGGGGTTGGGTATGATGTAATCCTGTTTGTGTGTCAGACAGATACAGTTGTGGGAAGTATGGACTATGAATTGAAGAAGTAAAAATTGCAGTCCCTTTAGGAAGTCCATGAGGTTCTGATGATGACTAAGCAGTGACATTGAGACAACTGAAAGGAGGGGTTAATGTAAGAGCAATTCTGGCATTCCATTAGGTCACATGACTTTTAAGTTCCTTTTCAGCCCTGATTTTCAATGACTGGATGTGAGGAAATGGGAGGCAGGCAAAGATGAGGTTCCCTAGGGATACAATCTGGTAGCTAACAGAATAGCTCACAAGAGGTTGTGCCCTTAGGTTGTTTATAGTTTCCCAAAAATAGGAGCATTATCAAGTTGCTCAGAAAGCTGTTTTTGAAATACTTGAATCTAGGGTTCTCTTAAATGAATATTTAGTCTAATTTAAAGGCGACACCATTAGAGTAATCTTCTTAATACACACCCATATACCTAATCATATCATGAATAACAATTTGAGGTGAGCAGCTGAACCAAATAGGCAAAAAAGCCAAGCCCAGCACCCAGCTGCTGTGGGTCATTCAGTGCACTTCTATGGGTCTCACCTGTAAACAGGTAGGGCTGAATGCATCATAATGAGGGCGCCTTCACTCCCCAAAGGCTATAATTCTAGTAAATAATGTTGCAATACTTCAATTCAAATTTGAACAATACACCTGTAGAGAATCAATTAGATGTGACTGAGAACACAAGTAATTATTTATTTACTGAGCATTTACTGAGGCAGCACCTGGTATGACACCCAGCATGGAGACATCATATAAGAACATCGAACTTAGCACTTAGAGAAGCTCTTTTGAAAGAGTATTGTTAATTATGATAGATATCTTTAATTCTATTTTCAATTAAAATCATTACGGACAAGTGAAAGCTATTCACCACTTAAACGAAACCTTTCCAAGCTATGTTTAAATCCTATTTTTAAAATATAATAAAAATTAAAACCATTAGATTGATTATGAAGGCCAGGATGTTTAAAAGATAAAATTTTTAATGCAGGTCAGTGCTTTTCCAGTGCCTATGTTAATGAAAGCTAGCTGCTGAAAACTGTCGGTGCTGGTGAGTATAGCTGCCTTCCAAAAACAAAACCAAGTATTTGTGTTACCCAATGAGTTGGTTAAATTGACTTGTATCTTAAATAAACAAATAGTCAATAACTTAAGACCCTAAAAAATTCTTAAATACTCATCTATTACCTTGTTTACATTTTACCTTAAATTTCTTTCTTCAGGGTAAAAAAAAAAAAATGAAACTTTAGAATAATGTAAGTTAATTACCAGCATATCTGAATCCTAAAAAGGATGAAGAACTTAAAACATACTAAGAAGGGTTAGATATAGTCCATGAAAACCTAAAATGTAAGAGCCTTAAAAGGCACTGTGAATGAAAGCAATCAATTAATTTGTTGTTTTGTCCTCCAAATGGATCTCAATTCATTATAAAGCTCCTGACCACACAAGTACTTATTCATTAACAGCATTGATTCATATCTTTAAAATGAATTTTGTTCACAAGTCTTAGAAGTTTTAAAGTTTACCTCCTTTTCAATTTAATTCATTTTTGAGGATAATTTGTAGTGCACTATATTTCCCAAAGTTCCAATGGGTGGTGTTTCTAAGATGGCTCCCTATTAACCTAGGTTTTGAGCCACCGGGCTGGGAAAAGTGTGTTATTTTCTTATCCATAATAATGGGTTTGTAGAATGACAAAGTTAAATAAGAAAGCAAGTGAGATGATAAAATTATTATCCCCAAAGACTACTGACTTAGTGATCTTTTAAGTGGAACTGTCTGCCTGAATTTTGAATTGTGCACAGGTGTTTAGTGTGCAGAGTTCTTACTGATTTTCATGGAGTTACACTATGAAATCCCTATCCACTACTTTGTTACCCATATGTAGAGCGTAATCAAATTCAGGCCATTGAAGTTATCCACATGTCTTTGAAATTAGGATTTTGTCAGCATACTGAGTTATACAAATGGATATCCATATCTTGTGTCCATAGACTAGTTAAGTGAAAATTGTACAAAAAGATAGCCAATCATATATAGACTTTTAAAAAAATGATACTTGGATCTTTAAAAAAATCTGAAAAATATTGAGCAGACACATAGTAGGTGTTCAATAAATATTTGATAAATCAATGAATTGCAAATAACCTATCCTTGTATGTAATAATCTGATCAGTTAAGTTTATGATTAGATTGCAGATTAAAAAATAATTTATGTTTTCTGAAATATTATTACTTTAGTTTACCTAGTACATAAAACCACACATATACCATTACAGATTCAAAACATGATTATCTTATTGAAAATTTAGTGAGAAACTCATCATAACTGACTAAGGTTGATATTTAAATCTTAACTACAAGTTTCTCTGGAGTTAAAACCAAAAATTAGATTTTTTCTATCCAACTATAGGGTTTATAAAACTTTATTGGCATTTTTCTCTTTATTTTCATATAATAAATGAATTAAAAGTTATATTTAACAGAGCAAGAACAACATTTTGGAGTGGAATTTTACTACTAGATTGCAGAGACACATCTGTGGTAGAATCATAAAAGGAGCCACTCACTGATGTAGACACTTAAGATCTTTTTTTTTTCTTAGAGTTAAGCCTTATAACCAAGTTAAGTCTGACAACCAAAACCATGATATTCACTTTCTACAAGCCTCAAAATTGCTTCTTTTCAGAGAAAGATCTAAGAAGCAATTTGGACAACTAACCTCTCTACTTCCCCACCCCCCATCCCCTAACTCTTTGCAGGATGTATTCATTCAAGCAACAACACATCACTAACTGATAACCTATCATATTCTAAGTCCTAGGAATGCACACATGAACAAGAGACAGTGGCTGCTATGAATGAATTTATCTCGGAGTTGAAGCCAAGTAACGTAACAAGTAATTAAAATATGCTCAAATAAGTATAGTTACAGAAAACATCTACAAGGCCCTACAATAATACAGTGTTTAATAGTTCTGCCTGAGAACTTCAAGGAAAGTTTCACTGTCTCACAAACATATGAGTGACAAGGCTGAACCATGAGTCCTGGCAGTTCTCTCCCTACTTGTTATAAAATACAACGAAAAATGACAGAGGTGATAGAAAGAGGGAGAAAGATGAGTTACATCTTTTGCTAAGGCAATTAATTGTTTGTATTATAATTATTGTTTACCCAGATGCTTTCCCTCTAAAGACTATAAATCTCCTTCAAACAATGTGTTATTCATCTCATCTACCTGTCCCCAGCAATGCCTAAGGTTCCTTCTCCATGGCAAGCATTCCATAAAAATTTCTTGAACTAATGAATACCTGAACCAACTATCTTTGTGGCATCTCTCAAGTCAATTAATATTTCTATGCCTCAAATGTTTTCAATCTAGCTTGTCTATTAGGGCTTTCTGCCTTAAAAATAATACCAAGTTTTCTCTTCTTCTAAGTTCCATATTGAATAACTAATTTCTATAAACCTTAGTTACAGAGGTAAAAAATAGAATACAATTGTTTCAGGCTATGATTAAAAACTGCCTGAATATCCTTCATTCTTGAACCCATCAGTTCTGGAGTCACATGTTTATTAATTGCCTATAGATCTGGATCTAATTGTGTTCCTTAAAATTTTTCTTTAATTAGGAATTATTCTGAACAAATATAAAAATAACATAATGAAAGCACAATCTAATTCTAGCCTTAAAGAAAACAACTCGAGCACAAACAAGCCAACCAAACTTACAATCAATGCGATGGAAGCCTCTTGTTTACCTGTTTCCAACATCTTCCTTCTTTCTCCTTTCCAAGAAGTAACTACTATCCTAAATTTAATGTTTCTCCCCTGTACTCAAAGAGCCTACAGCCAAAAGTGAATGAAATTCATAAGGAGGGTATTCTGAAGAAATATGATCTTACTCTCAAAGCCCCGCAACAGCTGACCCCCAAGGAACAAGACAGTTCCCAAATTCCAGTGTCTACAGAGGAGGCCAAGAGATCTTTGCAGACAATATATACAGCTACAGGGATAGAAAAATCATTGTGACCAGTAAACATCCCTTCAAAGGATGGTTTAAACCAACAGTTATTGTGTGGCAAGGGGCAGAATAATACAGTGGACAGAAATCAGGTCATGGAGCTACTGTTGCTATATTGTGATCTCGGACAAATTACTTCACCTCCCACACACATACACGTCAGTCACCTTGTCTATAAAATGGAGATAACATGGTATCTACATCATAGAGCTGTTCAGAAGAAATAAATAGATGCATATAAGAAGCTTAGAAGAGTATCTGCCACACAATGAGTGCACAATACATGTTAGTATTTATTAATTTTGTTAAATTCTAGGTCCACAAACAAAATTTTACAAAAGAAAATTATTTTCGTCCTTGGCACGAACCAGAAGCACGTACCTCAAAAACAAACAAACCAACAAAAAACCACACTTTTGCAGTCTATTAATTACTAGAGCTCTGTATTTTGTAGAACTCGTATGGTATTGGCAGTAAAAGACAAAAGCCAGGCAATCTGGTTTCTAGCCTTTGTTCATTCTGTGCTCTTCTTCAGCATCTACTAAAAACACCAGTGTAGTAGGCACTGGCAATACAACGTGATGAAGCCAGACAGGACACTGCCCAAAAGTCATACATGAAACTCATGATTGTACCAAAATTGGACTAGATGTAGCATCCGCCTTTTGCTATCACAAAGTGATTCATCACTGTGAACCCCAACTTTCTCATCTATAAAATGACGCAGTAACACCTGCTCTCTCTGCATGTTTCTGTGAGATTTCTATAACGTGACTTGGTGGAAGCAAAACACCATCTAAATAAATAAGAGTGCTCATGACACTGACACTTTGGCTTCGCTGATGAGATATGCCCACTTTGAACTGTTCACAAGTTTATCCAGGTAGGGAATAAATCATGAGACCCACGTGTAACAAAGTTTAGGTATAAACCTATGTACCAAACACAATGTCCTCACATGGATTGAACACAAGTTCTAGAGAACAACAGCTGGATATAAAATTAAATTTAGTATAACCAATTTGAAAACCGAGTAAAGGAAATGCTCTTTTCTGAGAAATTTAACTATTTTATCTTCAGAGGAAGAATAAAATGAAAAGCAATGTCCTTTGCCACCCTCATAAATCCTGTCTAAATTCCTAGACACAACAATGACAGAATTCACATAAATACTCCTGACCTTAGAGGTCAAATTTTGGGACCTCATGGAGTGGTGCAAGGGAGCCTGGCCAGCTGCTGGCCACACTCAGTGTATGAAACCAAAATCCATCTCCAGGCTGGCCAACCTGGAAACCCTCATTAGAAGAACTAACTGCTTTGCTAAAAGAACAGGCTATTTAAAGTCTTTCATCGACTTAAGGCTATCAATTATTCAAAACAATTTAATTTTAAAACAATTTTAATTTTTAAAATGCTTTAATAAATGAATATTGTAAAAAGAAAATATTCCCCAGCTTGAACATTAAATTTCATTTTTTCTTATTTCAGAAGTAGGTTCTCTCAAGAAGAAATGTAGTATTAAAAATAACTTGCAAAGTCCATTTTAGATTTTTTCCAAAGCTAATATTTTAATAAAATAAAACAAATGTAACGACGAAATAAATTACATCCACCTTTCTATAAATTAGTTTATAGCTTGATTTTTAAGGACCTCTCTCCCCAACTTGGCATCTTAAATACTAAAATTGCCTGCACATGCTCAGTACTTCACCTCTTTACTTTTATGTAGTTAGAGATAGACAGCTGTTTATTATGAAAAGCAAAATAACCAAATAGATGTCCTGCTACATTTTTTGTACTGAATCATTTATTTTCAATTAATAAAACATTAAAAGCCTAGTAAGAGAGCATGAAATTTCTTACTTTT
The DNA here is from genome assembly GCA_004027375.1 of Macroglossus sobrinus. Lineage (NCBI taxonomy): Eukaryota > Metazoa > Chordata > Mammalia > Chiroptera > Pteropodidae > Macroglossus > Macroglossus sobrinus. The sequence goes on along the minus strand of PVKZ01002146.1, from coordinate 87,811 downwards.
AAATAAACTTGTTTTTTTTTTTCATTCCATCACCATATTATATTACCTTGATGCTTTGTCCACCATGGCAATCAATTTAATTATAGTGATATTTCCTGGTTTTGGCTGTAGACAAAACGCCAGGATATTGGGTCAAGTGTTCTGTAACCTGCTTATCATTGGTTATTCCTAGATAAAATTTAGTAGAAAAATTCAAAATTATAATGATGGATTCACATCAGAGCTGCAATATAACTGCACACATACTATCAGGAACCCATTTGAACTCTGATAGAGTAGTTCATTATTTGTGCTTGGCTGACAGGAGCACAATATTCTTAGTAATATTTTATATGATATAAAAGGTTAGGTTTAAGAAATTAGCATTACAAATGTCACATTTACTTCCAGCAGGAAATGTGCAACAATATGTGACAATACTGAATAAAATGTTGAAACATGTTTTCCTTTTGTTTTACTTTACTCATTTTTGTAATACAACACTGGTTACTGGAAAATGCCTTACAGCTTTATTCAAAACACATGTTCAAAGATTTGAATGAAAAAACTTTGACTCTCTCTGGAACATCTAACCGATATATCATTTGTGTGCTTTAAATTTTTCCTTACTGTCAGAAACACTTTTATGTCTTTAAGATTTATTTAAACTAGTTTATTATATAATGAAGCTTGTCAGATCATAAGAACAAAGTCAAACAAGATGTGCTATATCAAAGTATAACATTTAACATATAGATTTAAGTATACATATCAAGTGCAATGCAATCAAGCTAAGTTTAATCTGAAAATGCAAATGTTTCAGATTATTAAAGCCACATCTGTCCTTTGAAGCACAATTTAGACTGTTTATCAAAAAGCTATGTGTAATTATTCTCTCCCACCCTAGGCTTTGTAACAGCAGATTTCTTTTCTTAAGAACTTTTCAATTTCACTTTAGAGTTGGGGTTTTAAAGACTTAACCACCAAAAAAATATAAGATCACAAATGGAAAATTAAAAATCTTTACAATGTGTCCTATTATAATTGCTATGTTTTGTTGGTAAATCGGGATAATATTTCAAAAGGCATTTCTCCAGGGTTTAAAAAAAATTCTAAATGCTTTTGGGAATCAATTCAACATAGTCCCAGCATCAAAAATGTATGCTTAAATATATTAAAAATTTTCAATATAAAGTTTTATAATACATTTGGCTTTCCCTGTCTTGGCCAGCAGAAACCATCAAAAGCAGGAGTTTGTTTAGCCAGTAAAGAGTGATTCTGAAGCACAAGGGAACTAGGGCAGAGCTTTGAGTTTTAAGTCCTTGAAATTCTAAATCTTAAATTTATAACAAAGGTCTCTATTGTAGTCTCTTATATACATCCATTGACCTAATATACATAAAATGTACTTTATAAATTATACATAAAATTTTATTTTCTATATACATATATAAACATATAAAATACTTATATTTTATACATATGAATTAAAATATATATGTATATATAATAGAAAAGATATGTAAATCATCCTCAGTAATATTATGAAGTTTGAACATCTGTGAAGAAAATGAGTTATTGCATTATTCTCGAGCAAACTTAATTTCTGTGAAAAGGTATGATCTTTCATTGCACACATAAGAAGTGACTACAACATAGACACTTTGGACTCCCATTTACAAAATCTTCTTAGAAATGAAGGCTCATTTTAGCTGTTAGTGTCTTGTTATAAAACAGCAGTAATTTACAAAATTAATTGGAGTCTCAGATACCTATGATAGTAAATTTGAAAATTAAATATGTATCTTAAAATTGAAATAATAATTGAGAAGTTTACTACAGTCAAGAGTGAAGATTCACTGCTTGTGACTCTAGGTTGTAAGTTTGCGTCTACAAATGCAGGTTGTTAGAATAACACGGCACAAACTCTGCTTATGCATTCAAGTGCAATCCAGAACTATCCAACTGCTAAACCCATAACTGCTTGATACATTATCTCTTCAATATTTCAGGTTTAATTTATAAATTATAATCAGGCTTTCGAAATCAACAGGAAACAGAGAGAAAGTGGTGACTAAAGGAAATTCTGCTCGACTTCTTAAATTAAAAAAATAAAAAATAAAAAGATTTATTTGTATCTCTGTGACTCCGCAGGCAAAACAAACAGAAACAGTAAATGATAGTTTACGGTTACTGCTTATTTCACTTGTTTTTTTTTTTTTAAGAAAATGGTGTCAGTAGTTTGACTGAAAAGTCAAAGGGAATATAGAAACCCTGAAATATCATAAACTCTGTCATTTGGCCATATTGGAATATATTTGGAAAAGGAAACTGTTGACAAAGGTAACATGGGCGAGGGCTTTATTTTCTTGCCCTAAATGTTCTGAGAGTTTGAAAATTTTTCTGAAACCTTAATGTAAACTCTTCAAAGACAGGAAGGGATCTAACAAAACACAAACTAGTTTCAACATGAGAAACAATTAGCATTGCAAAAACCTTGTCCTGGGAATCATTTGAAATCACAAAATCCTTTTAGACTGATACCGGCTATGGCTCTAGCATGGCTACAGGTAAAATGGTCAAGGTAAGGAAGGAATAGGATGACAGAGAGGAGGTGGGATGGAGGGCTGAATTAACAGGCATTTTAGTAGTGACTGCTCTTTTCATTTCCCGCCCATTTTACAAATGCCCAGAAGCATTTCTGCAGTGGAACATCTTTGCGAATTCTAAAAATAAAGTAATAAAGCTTGCGTCCTCGACTTTCACAATATTTTGACAGATTTCTTCCAAGTTTAATTTCCTTTTCGTAATGGTAGTATGATTTGCATTATGTTACATTGCTTCATCTTACCATAAAAAAGTTCATCTCTAGAGAACTGCTCTGAAATTATGCATGCCTTTAATAGACTTCCCCTCAGAATTGAATAAAAATAATTTTCTCATTGTAATCTTACACTGTAATGGTTAGTAAGATCTCATTGTAGACCTGCATTTGAAGCCAGTTTTAAATTTTTTAAAAAGAAATTTTGAATGATATTCCCATAACAGGTTCTTATTTCTCCCCAAAAAATCATTTACATAAAGGAAATGACCAGAACTGATTTATATAAAATTTGGGGAAGTTATGAAAACAAAAAATCACATTCAACGTTACTTGATTCTCTCATATAAAGTGGTACTGTCTTCCTCCTACGCCAAACCCCCATTCATCTTTAAAAGAGCAGCTCTGGACTGGGGAAGGACAATTGGCAAGTACAATAGTTATGGTAAAATCTGCCCTATGACAAAAACCTCCAGAAAAACTATTTTGCTAGGAAATCAGTAGTACGAAGGAGTGAATCAAAGACTCTCTTGAAAGAAAAAAAATTTAGCCTTTTGTAAAAAAAAAATAAAATCAATATTCCCAATTTGTATTTTATACACAAATAAAGCCCATTTATTCTAAACTTTTTTTTTTGATCTAGAGTCAAGGTAGAGATTAAGAAACATTAAAAAAAGGAAGGAGTGATAAGATACAAGTATTGCATTGAAAATTATTTTAACAGATATGAAAAGGGATAGAAAGGAATGTGATAGATAGCTGGCAAGCTATAAGGTCACTCAAGGAAATGAGACCGACTTCAGCAGGATAAGAAACCAGGCTTAGACATAAAATTTCTTATCATTACTTTTACCTGACTCTGTAAATAACCTCATGCTTTTAGCACATTTCTGGTACCTAAGCAAGGAGTAATAACCATTTTCCCCCCATAACTGAAGTTCTTCTGACTGAAAAAAAATCTCCATCACCTTGGGTGCAACAGAGATATGATCCAACAGAGATATGATAGTAATCCTGCTATCAATATAAACAAGAATGATTGAGCCATCCTCCTCCAAGCCGACAATTTCTAGAGCTTTCTTGCCTACAGAAAATTCCCCAAGAAGATTCCAGTACTGTTTGTTGTAAAACACTTCACTGATGAGAAGTGACAAACTAGAGCACTGTTTTTGTTTGAGTTTTAATTTCCAAATACTAATGCCACAGTAATTTACGGAACTGTAACTCATCAAGATCCATATATATATTTTTTAATTCATGTTTTTAAATAGTCAACTTTCAATTATCTTCAAAGGATCAGATGCCCTGCAGTTTATTTCTGACAAATCATCCATTTTATTGTTTCTGACATTGTTACCGACTCTTCTTAATTAAACGTTTATTTACGTAAATAGGATATTTGCTTAATCTAATCCAGGATTTTCAGAGAGAGAAATGGTTTAGGAATAAAAATAATTTCCATAGCACATATGAATGAGCAAATAGCTCTTCAGCGTGAATGTTGCCTCCCAGAATAAAGTGGAAGTAGCGATAAAATTGATTAAAGGGAGAGGGTGGAAAAAGTAGGCAGTGTTACCAGCCTTTCATGAACCACACATTAACTGTGTGGTTACTGTGTCTGAGTTATGAAGAATTTTCATATTAGAGATACTCTCCAAAGAACAATAAAAAACCCTTGCCAAAGCTAAATAGAAATGGTTTGGAAAAAGTTTCATGCTTCTCAACAGCAAAAGAAACTGAAGAGCAGAAGAGAGTGGTTCTACCTTGCTAGCCCACCGTTTTGAAAAGCAGAAGTGCACGTATGCTGATGCTTTTTTTTTTCCCCTCAAAAAAGCACACATGAACACAAGGAGCAATTAAAACTTACAGAATAAATGATACATGTTGAAAAGGGGATATACATAATCTATCGTTTATTTGAAAGTCACCACACTTTAATTAACACACACACACACACACACACACACTGAACCAAATAAAACTCCCAATTGACAAGATGAAACAGTATAGAGTGGCCCAAGATTCTTATTCGCAGTTGCATAACAGGCTCCTTGATCTGCAATATGCTTGGCAGCAACAGCAAGAACAGATATTGTGCAAGTTACAATTGAACTAGAATGTCGTTAACCACTGGTGCTAAGACACTGCCTGGTGTTGTCTTCAGTAAATTGGCTATTTGAAGAAAATAATTTTCTAGCTATGCCTTTGTCCATAATGTCCAAACGAACATGGCCACAATCATATTATCACCTCTTTTGTAAAGAACATCAGTGGGTTATACTCAGAGTTTTTTATTTTTTTAAATTTTTTTTATCAACCACTACACCACATCAATGCTACCCACTGGCTACACAGCCCTAGTCCAGTTCCTTTGAAAGCTTCTGAATATATAAATCTCTCCATTTCATAAAAAGCTATTACTAAAACCATATTGAATATTTCCACATCTAGTTTTGCATATGCTTTGGTTTTTGATAGCTTGACTATCTCTGTGATTAGGCAACAAAGGCAGGATTTTAAAGGATGCTCTCTCTTTACTCTTCGCTCCCCTAGCTACAAGGAATAGTGACATTAAGAATTCACTGAGGATTTCTCATTAATGCATTTTCTTTTATTTCTTTTTCCTAGCAGTATTATTAGGGTTTCTACTCATAGCATAGAATATTCTATGGATCAGCAATCTTAAATCAGTTGATTTACACTCAATTTCTTTTTTTCCAGTATTTGACTAAGATGTTGAAATATGAGATAATACCATGTAACAATTAAAATTCTAGGCAAAATCCGACTGCTACCCAAATTTAAAAATATGGAATGATGTGTACTTATTCTTGTGTTACATTTATTTAAACATTATAATATCTGATTTTACATATTAAGAATAGAATTATACACACTAGCATACAATTCCACAAAAGATTGTTGTCTAACAAAAGTTTTATCTATGAATAGTTACTATATAATATAGACAGAATAAGCACCTGTGTATTGTTATAATCAGACATTAGTTTAGTTTTAAAAATAAATGGCTTTGTTTGGTCTGGTCAATGTAGTTTTACTAAAGGCTAGTCATTTAAGATATTTTCACAATAGCTACTAAAACAGAAGAACCTTTCTATTAAATATGATAGAATTCTGTATCGTTTAAGAAAGGCAACTGTAAACAAACATAAACAAGTGGGTGAAAGGCAGCTGCCCAATTAAAGTTAATAACTAACATATCTATGGCTCATATTCTCTATGCCGAAGACATGAAAATGAATTCGATTTTATTACTCTGACTGTTGGGAAAGTTCCTTTCATTCTGTATTTTAGATGATTTCACAGATATTATGCATTTCATTAGATGAAATTGATCTTTAGCCAGTTTTTAATTTTTCAGAGTTTATTTCTGGGCAGAGTCTTAGCATTAAATGTGGGCAGCAGTTGGCTTCATAACATAATGCTCTGCCCCTGTAATTAATTACATAAAGATGTGGCTGACTTGTGCCAGAGTCAGAAAGCACCAGTGTGTATTTTTGCAGAGCACGATGCAACTTCTCTGAGAATCAGGTCATTCAAAAGTTCTAACACGTAACTATTTCATCCTCAGTCTCACAGGGCAGGCATTACACATTTTCCTTTTAGTCCCTGCACACCTTTCTTTCCATATTTCTTCAGATATGTAGACAGGAAGATATGCAAAGAAGAAAAGCGAAGCATCCTTAATTAAAGTGTTCAAGATGACACCTGAACTTTCACTTGTGTTGATCAAATGGTTTATGCTTTTTTTCAATAACTGTCATCTATCATCCTTAATGAGCATCTATCCAATAAAACAGCTCACTTCTAAAGTATATTAATTACTGTTTTACGACTTTAGTTCTTATTATCCTAGCTGCACAGCAACAGCTATAAAAAGTGTGGCATTTTCCATCACAAAGGGGCAGTATATGTTATGTATGATTCATGTAAGTTGAATTAATATTTAGAGCAGTGGTTGGGAAAGAGCCGTGTGTTCTGACTTCACACCCTGAGGAGCTGCTTCAGTTTTCAGCACTAGAAATAAGTCTTTCTGAGAGAGACAAGGAAGCAAAACTTTCTGCTGTAGGAATTTCAAAAAATTATTCATGTTACGAGGGACAAATCCAAACAATAAAGAGAGAAGCCAGGTTTAGATGAAATAGTATGAGCCATAAGGTTTTGTAATAACCATAGTGTAAAGGGGAAGTTCCATTTCGTGATACTTGTGATGTAAAACAAAAAACTGAGTCATTATAGTGTTAGTATATAAATAAATAATTTTAAATTATTTTTATGATCTGGTTATGTGAAGTCTTGTAAAATAATAGTTTTCTGTAATATTTATTGAAAAATTTTCACTATAGATTGCCAAGGGTTTACTATTACAAGATCTTAATAAAAATAACAAAAATAAATTCTAGTAGCTTTGGAGAAATGAATATACACCCCTTCCAAAAAAAAGAAAGAAAAGGAATCAGTTGAAAATTTTATATTACTGAACATTCTCAGTTCCATTATCAACAAGAAGAGAGAATAGTTCCTTACTGTCTTCTCAGAGTGGTGAAAAGTACTTTTATTTAGAAGAGTTCATTATTGAGAAGTTAGTTAATATACAATGATATCACAAGTGAATCAGCATATAAATTTCACTTATTAAAATTTTAAGAGATATAAAATATTTCTGTAACTTATAGATGGAAAAAAGAAACTTCAATATTAAGAAAATTTAAAGAAGAAAAATGAAGAAGAATATGAAAGTTGTGCATGTATATTTAATACTCTACTAAAAAGACCACTTATAAAAATTCTGTTTGCCCATAGCTTATAAAAGTAGTAAGCCAAAATGGTTCAGGCTTCTTTGGCCACTAAGAAATAAGAAAAAAAAATAAGTATGTCTCGGATTCAAAAGGAAATTAAAATTCAGTATAAAATGAACTTGCTTTCATCGTGAACTACAATATGAAAAACTAAAGACAATAACATTTCACTGCAGAACTTCTTAAACTGTAAGTGCATAAAGCAGAGGATTAAGTGAAAAATCAGGTTCATAAAAAATGCATAAATGGTATTAAAAGAGTGTCATAACAGAAGCATTATTTTATAAACTTTTCTTGTCATAAAACATATTTAGTTATGTACTGGTTAAAAATTTAGCATAGATTTGAATAATTTCCAGGGGTGATGGCAAGTTAAGTTTACAATATATATTTTTTGTTTCTGTTTATTATAAACACAGACACACACATACACACACCCTGACTTCCCTTCACATCTTCCTTTCTTGTGAAATCTGAATTACTTTGCTTTTGCAAGTAGTTGGTACCAATTTGAAATTCTTCTTAGAAACTATCATAACTACATAAGCACCTTTAACATACTGTACACAAAACAAAAGCCTGTTCAAGTACAGGACATTTGAAAGAAAGCAGTTCAGTCTTAATAAAGGACAGATAAGGAATATGTAATTGTTTAAGATCAGCTAATATTACTCCAAGATTCTGTTAGTTCCAGTTTATATTTAGCCCCAGTCGTATACTTGAGCAGCAATATCTCAACAATTATCATTTAATACCAGAAATTACCTTATAAATAAAGCACAATGATGTAGTCCATGTAATGCTTCATGCTGTCAATTACTACTCAAAAGTAGTCACCTATCTCACTCCTATTTGAAAGGGATTTTCACGTACCACCTTTTCCATATTTACCATCTATGATATGCTCTAGTTCATAGGTCAATGAATTTAAAGCATGTAGAATTTTTTTTTTAAAAAAAAGCAAGCAAAAGAACAAAATAAATGACACAAAGTTGTAGATGTAGATTTTTAATCATAAAATGCTTTACTACAAAGCAATGTTCAGAAAAAAAATTTTATTTGTTTAAGCACAAAAAAATATGCGTAAACTTCGAACCTGATTCCTAAGCAACTACAAAATGATTGCTGGCAATATTGAACTCAACTGGGACTAGTAATTAGTACAATGAGATTTCAGAGAAGGAATTATTTCTCTAGGAAGCATGGCAGGCACCCACTACTGAAGTTTGGGCAACTAATCAACCTTCTATTCAACGTATAGCCCATGGTTCCTCTTTTGCCTCAGAGCAGCTATTTTTGAAGAAAATCATATTGTAACAAACAAGTAATTCTAATGAAAAATGCAAGAAAGAGCTAGGCAGAAATTTAGTTTCTGCCTAACCAGCAAGCAGCAGCTCTTGATTTATATAGACTTTGCAATTCCAGGTCTTCAATATTTGCACAAAATTATAAATTTTCATAAATGTTTGAGTTTCAAAGGGACCAACAAAACTGAATGAAGAAATACTGGGAGTCACGGCTGATACAGCAATGTCCCTGATTTTCATCCAAAGTCTTAACTAGGAATGAAGAACATCACCCTCTGTTTCTGAAAATGCCCTCAGAATAAAGTTCAAAAACCACTTAACACACATGCTTTCTACTTCTCTAGTTATTATTGTCAATTCCTTCACGTGCATGCAGTTTTCAAACACACAACAATAATTATAGCCATTATCAAAAATCACATCATAAATTAGCCTTACGTTTTATAGTTTCTATTACAGAAACATAGAAATAAGTTGAGGTTAGTTAGAAAAGTTTCCTCAGCATCTATATTCTACCATAAATTTTAAAAAGTAAAAAAAAAAAAAAAAAAAAAAACACTCAACTAGATTGTGTGAGAAATATGACACAGAAATACTGGTGCTATTTATCATCATCAGATATGGGACTGGAAGTATAGGAAAAAAATTAACTTGGAAGATTAATACATTTATAACAAACAAATGCTATAGAAAAAAAGTGCCAAGAGCACTAATGCTAGCAGGAAACATTATCCTATTGTTCAAATAGCACATGCATCCTTACCTCTGGGCTAGTAGAATTCCCTTACATCTTGTGAATGCTCACAAACATCGAGAACCACTCCTATATCTTCAGCTTTTGGGGGAAGGCTTTATAAGCTCTAAACTCTTACTCCATGATTTCTTCACAGCTGATTAGAAACTCTAACAGAAGACTGAATTGAGAGCTTTACACGGAGATAAATTTTCAACCTCTAATATGGCTCACTGTTGTAGAGACATTGATGCTTTTCCAGCTTAAAGCCACAATTTTGAACCCAGTTTTACCTTTTGAGTGTAAAATAACCACTATCAGCTCCTTAGGTTTGGAGTTACACAGTAAGTTCCTCTAGAACATGGCCTCTTGCTTCTGTCAGTGTACTTAGTCCCCCATATCACCTAGCAAGTACTCAAAAGGTAGTAAGATCTTACTATGCAGACGGTTTCTTCAATCTATGTTATCTTTTCATTTAACATCATCCCATGCCAAAAAGCAATGTGCAGTGCGCTTTCTCAGGTGTGCACAGTTATCCATGCTATGGTATAAACGATGTATTTAGTGAAGGCTATGCTCTCCATTTTTCAACTGTTTCCAGTCTCCCTCACTCCTTACCGTCTTTCCTCCCTTCTCTCTTTCTCCTTCCCTTTCTCTAACAAAAACTATATGTGATGAGCATCCACATGTTACTTCTTTTGACTCAATTACTAGAACTGGACAGTAATTGAGTCAAAATTACATAGTTTCTAGTACGGTAGGCTGATTTAAAATTCTGCTATGGAGGTCAAACAGACCTCCAAAAAGATATACCAATTTATGTCATTAAAGTAATCACTAGTCCATACCCATGCAATGTAGAAAAATAGAATTTCGTTTTTATTTAAATGTATATTTGTTTTATTAATAATAAGGTTAAAACTCAATATGCTTATTGGTCATTTACATTCTTTTAAAAAATTTTATCGACTTAGTTTTAGTTTTTCAGGAAAAATGTTGCAATCACATTGCAAGACTAGAAAAGTTACCAGCTCTTTAACGTTGCTTGCTTTCCATATTCCTGTAAGTGGAGCAGTCATATTTTCAATGTGAACATAAGGAGGTGTTATAAAACTCTACTTAAAAAATGTAATTCAGCAAACTTTAAAGGAACAGTTTTTGAATATATACTATGTGCAAGCCACCAGCGCTTAGAAGGAGAAAATAATAAATCAGGCATAATTTCCTGACTTGAGTTTACCTTTTCAAATTACCTTGGAAGACATTGTTGGAAAAAAAATTAAGTATGACACTTTATACTGTTAATAGATGTATTATTTGAAATAATAATACTGATCAATACTAATTGAGCACTTAGTCAAGGCTATGGGTGAATTAAATTAAGATCTTGCCCTTACGTAATTTGCTGTCTAGTGTAGAAGGCACAACAGGACAGATATAACCATAATTCAAGTGAGAAACTATTGAGTTAAAGACTCCTTTGCATTGTGAGATTCTGTAGCGGAAACAGCTGTAGCTGGCCTGGGGCTGACTTCTATAAGCAATATGCAGTATTCTGCATTGTGAAAAAAAATAAAATAAAATCAAGGAAAAAAATCTTCCTCAAAAATGTTTATGATCTAATTCAAAGAATGAATATGATCAGTATAAAAACAAACAAAACAAAACCTAAGACTGTTGATTTCTTAAGAAATTGGATCTTTTGTAAAATCTTTTATCTAAGTATATTCCCTGTTATATGTATTTCTCTATATTTAACGACATCACAAATCACTGACAACTAACATATTAACATACATTTCAATGGAATAAATGTGTAGCAAAGTAAAGCTCATATATTAACAAGCAATAAACGTCACAGATTTTGCTTTTAATAAATAATTGAAGCCAGAAAAATGAACAATGTCAGCATGACAAAAGCTCCAAGCATATTTCTTAGAAGATCCACCTCAAAACATTTGATCACTGCATCAGAAGCCTTTAGTGTTAAATGCAGAAAAAACTAGATGTTAACAGTGCCCAGAGGATGGTTTTTCACTCCGCAATAAAGAAGAGGCTAGAAACATGAGCGAAGAAGGGGAAAGCAGGGTTCAGAGAGATATAGTTTTATTCATATTCATATACCCAGATTGCATACCACTTGCCTCAGTGTGCTTTCTGTACATGCTGCAGTTTATAGGTGTCCAGGGATTTCCTCTTGTTCAGAATGAGGATGACCTTGGAAGTGAGATGGACCATCATGGGCACAAATCTTGATTCCATTTAGTAGCCTGTGATCTTACAAACTCTTTTCCTCTTTTAGCTGTGTGGCTCTATCCACTGCTTTTAAGAGGAAGATTAAATGAAATACTATACAAAATACTTAGCAGCGTGCCTAGCATAAAGGAAGCACTCAAAAAGTGGTAGCTATTATTATTAAGAAGTTTAAACATTAAAGAAAGAGTTCAACATTGAAAAGCCTATCACTGTGTCTATATTCTCTTATTGAATTTATAGAAAAAATATCAGTTTATAGATTATGCTCTGAAACTGGTTAATTTCAATATGAAGGATCAATATTTACGGCATGGGAAAACTGATGCCTTCTTAGGTATGTTGAGCTTTCATATGAGGATAGATTGATTTCATTTTCTACCTTTTGTTTAATTTTTTCCCTATGTTGTAACTAACGCTATTATAGCTCAAGAATCTATCTGAAACACTGCATCCAATGGAGAAACAATCTATTTTAATGTTTAACCTTCCACTGGAAGATGAATGCATGTTAAAGATGTATATATATTGTATTCAGAAACAATTTTTACATACATATATATCAATTTTTAATCCATTTCATTAACAAGTTTTAAAATAAGACGCTTCTTTGAAAAGATTCCTTTCTATAAATGATAATACTCGAATGTGATGAACCGCTTCTGAAATGCCAATCTAACATAATTAGTTAACGGGACTTGCCATTGTGCAATTTTTTTCAAGCTAATGATTTGATTCAGTATGAACACTAAATTTATGTGCATGTCATCCATTAAAATAAGTTGACAGAATTATTAACATTGGTTAGAAAAAAGTTTTACTATAAAATATTTAAAAATATTTTACATTAAAATAAAATATTAATTGCTCTTCTCCTTTTCATCATCACAAAGAGAAAGTAGTAGGTTAGATCTTTCTTTTGCAATGTGTTATCAGCTTTTTCTTTCCTGTTGATATGCTGTTGATATTTTTTCCAAGGACCAATCCTTTTTTCCAAGTGCCAAAGAATGGAACAGATTCAGAAAAAGGTAATTATTAGTAAATAAGATATATACATATGTGACTTGCCTATTTTTAGAAAAGAAAGTTCAGGGTCATAAATAGCTCTTCAAAAGGCTGGTTGCCATTAAAAATTAATTAATGAAACTAAGAAGTAAAGTGTGACCTAGCTAAGTACAATTCATCCAACACATGGAGTTGAAATTTCAGCTGTCTCAAACCTTTTGGGGTGCTAGCAAATGGGGCTCACAGTGCTGATTGCCGACCCCTCCAATAGTCCAATTATATTAGTTCCAATAGTCCAATTATATTAGTTATTTGTTCTTAAAAATCTCAAGGGTTTAGAATGAGCTGGAAGTAAAGTGATAATGTTTCAAAATTTAAACACTAGAGAGCCTCATCTAACTGTACCAAATCATCATAAAACTAGGGCATGAGAACAACTATGAGAAATAACTCTGTTCATTCCCAAATCTGAGCAACTACTTTCTCTGTTTAAAGAAGCTCCTGCCGGCTCATCACAAATAAAAAGGATAACTATTTGCGGAACAGAAATTGGCTATGTTTAGAACTGCTTTCAGGAACACAGTGGAAACCTGGATACGTTTATCTGCTGAGAAAGTGATCTTTTTTTTTTTTTATCCTCTGAGTTTTTCTAAAATTTCAGTATAGCTCAAATATCAAACTTTTGGCTCAAGGCTTCGATTAAGAAAAGTTCTCTTGTGTACCACTTCGGATAAGGTGCGGCAAAAGGCACTATGATGAATATAGAGATGAGAGACAAAACTTGGGAAATTTCAGAATGATTAGGAATAAAGTATAATGATACAAATAAAGAGAATACTATACAGGACAGCATAGTACAGTGTTTTCATATGCGTCATAAAATGCTAAGGAAGTACAAAGGAGGTAAAGAATACTGTAGGTAATGATTGAATATAAGTAAGGGGCTCAGTGAGGATCCCAAAACGATATATTTCACTGAGTCATTCTCCACATGAGACCATTTAGCTTTGCTGTTTAAGTAACAGCTTTCAATGAAAACTAACCATTTGATGGGGGGGTGGGGTGGGGAGAAGCATGGCTTCAAATGAGGGTTAATGTATGTATGTTCAGATATTTACAATTCTAGCTGGCCACATTTTGGTTATGTGTAAGATGAAATCTAGTCTGCATAGGAAAATCGATTCCACTGATCATAACTGACTGCAAAATCTTATGGTAATAAATTCTGACTTTGCAAAATCTTATAATAAAAAGTGAATTAATTTTTGTATTTTACAAAGTACTATTTTTTGCTTCAATTACTAAGAATATCTAAAATAGTTCATGCAAGAAACTATGCATTAAATCACAAGTAATGACTACATCTTCCCTTGCAAACACTGAATTACTAAGAGATCAATCCCCCTTTCCAACTTTTAAGTCAAAACAGAATAAACATGGGCCTTTTAGTATTTTTTAAACCCCAAGAAAGTTAGGATACATCAATTTAATCGTAGGAGGAAGTCCCTAAGGCAAGGTAACTCCTTTGAATTCTTTTTGGCTCCTTTCATCAAAGATCAAATCTTGAGAGTATGAAAATAGCTTCAGTTGACCATCAACATGGTTCCAGCAGCAAAGGAAATAAGAATATAACTTCAATAGCCAGGATCCATATCCTGTGGGCATTTCAGATAAAAGAACTCCACCTTAACTTCAACTGAATGAGTGGAAAGCCATGGCAAAACCCAGAAAGAAGATTAAAGTAATTATTTCCATGTGATCAATAAAACTTGTTACATAACTTACTGTGTTCTGTAATAAGCAGTTACAATTTGGCCTTTTCATTCAAATATTGTTTAACCTTCTTGCATTTTATATGTATTTTCGCATATTCGTTGTTCTCCCACGTAAACTGGTCTTGCCCTCTTTGTGGAAGAGACCATGTCTTAGTTATCCTTATATTTTTAATGCCTGACACAGATCCTAGCACAGAATAAATGCTCAGTAACTGTTGCTAGTGAATAAAGAGATTACTATCAAAACAGACATAATTATGACTATAGAAGAGAGAAAAGAGGTTCATTAAGTATCATATTAGGTATTTACGCCTTTTAATTTAAATGTAAACATCCCATGATAAATAATTATCTCCCTTTAGCAGATAAAATCTAAGCTCAGAGAGGATAAGTAACTTGCCCAAGTTCACACAGTTAGTAAGTAGCAGTCAAGATTCAAATTCTGGTATGTCTCATTCCCAAACCTTTGTAGATACACCCTATAGGCATAAGTGGAATGGAACTGCCTACATATTTTCTAACATTTTAAGCTACCTAGAGGTACAGATGCACACCAGCCTGCAAATCTCATGCATATAACTTAACACAGTAAAGAATGTACAGTATACTCAGCTTACAGTAGTTTCTAAAATGAGTGATGGTTTGAAAGACATGTAAGTGACATGAACTGGGTTTCTTCTAGACAGCAAACAACTGAGAACAAGAGGATACTTGCTGGTTGCAAACATTTTTTTTCATGGAAAAGTGTGTTTGACTCATAGTTGTCCTGCAAAATATATTTTCTTCCTTTAATCACTATAATACCATAAATCTGAAAATAATTAATAATTTTATAGTTATAGAATGTGATAAGATCATCATAAGTCAAATACTTTAGAACTACTGAAAGTTTTCTTCATTAAAACAAACCAATATGAACGTATCTCAAGGCAAGGCAGACAATCTTTCAACTAGAAAATCTAAGCCAGGGGTCCCCAACCTTTTTGGCACCAAGCACCAGTGCTCCTATGAGCATCTAATGCCCAATGATCTGATGTGAAGCTGAGGTGGTGATGCTAGCACTGGGGAGCAGCTGCAAATATAGATGAAGCTTCACTAGCTTGCCCACAACTCATCTCCTGCTGTGGTTCCTAACAGATCACTAAAGAAGCCACCCATCTGTGGCCTGGAGGTTGGGGACCCCTGATCTAAACATCCTTCCTATCTTTAATGCTACTAAAAATGTCATATATTTTCATTAGTTTAGGCCTAAAAATAAGGTTCTGGCAGATAATACAGGTGAACACAGCATCATATTGACTATCTTTATTCATTTTAAATAATCTAGTATTCAATATTTAAAGATTCCATAAAATTAGATTAGTATATAGATTTGCAAATGGTATTCTTGTAACACTCACCTAAAAGAAGCAACTCAAATACAAGGTCCCCAACACAGAAGAAATATCTAAAGTACCAAGATGTTAAAGATATCTCAAATACTGCTCCACAAGAGCAACTGAGGACTAGAAGTCTGGTTTCCTAAATCCTTGTCCTGTTTCAGTTCTTTAGAGCATGGCTTCTGCACTTGGAGTCTGTTACTCACTTTGTAACATATTATAAAAGTATTCTTCTTGAGAATACTTCAACTATTCAAATTCAACTAAAAAGCCTTACCTACGCATTGCCTCTTCTGGAAGAAACACTTTCTACAATCTCATATTCAAAATTTGAGATGTGGGGGAAGGTGTGATATTAGTTTCCCCATTTTATGGCACTGGCAGAGCATGCAAAGCCTCCTAGAGTAGTGCCGATGCAATCCAAGAGGACTTCCAGAAATAACTGGTTGAATGAAGGAAACACCCTCAGTCTTGAGGAAGCAGCTGTCCTCAGGGATCACCTCTACAACTATGCTCCCTTTTGAGACTATGGAATCTGTAATTCCTTGGGGCGGCAGAACCCTAAGACGGCCCTCTACAGTTCCTGGCCGGTGGTGCACAGGTGTCCTCTCCAGTCACTGGGTAATGACAATGATCTTGATACTGCTGTGAAGGGATTTTTCACATGAAAGAAAAGTCCCAAATCAATTGACCTTATTATGATAGGGAGATAATCCAGGTGGGTCTGCCCTAATCACACAACTCCTGTAAAAACAAAGGGCTTTCTTTGGCTGGTCTCAGAAGAAGAAGTTAGAAATGTGATCTAATATGGCCCAATGTTACTTATAACATCTATAGATGTTTACTTATGATGATCTCACAAGGCAAGCACTGCTAATAGGGGAGCTAAGAGGAGTCCCTGGCCAAAGAGCAGGAAAAAAATGGAGACCTCCATGCTATAAACACAAGAAAATGAATTCTGCCAAAAACCAGTAAGCTCAAAAGAGGACTGAGACCAGGTGATGACCACAGTCCTGGATGACACCTCGATTTCAGCGCAGTGAGACCCAAAGCAGAGTATCCAGCCATGCTGTAGGTCTCTGATCTACAGAAACGGTGCGGGAATAAATTTGTGGTATCTTAATCTGCTAAATTTTTAATTAGTTACATAGCAGTTGGAAACTAATGTTTCTTTAGCTTTTTAATGTATTCAGTGCTCTCTGGATCATTCCATATACAGAAATATATTTACTATATATTTGCAACTTTTAGGATCAACACTATATATAGCCACTCTTTGGGGAAATGATAAAAAAGTGTCACAATCCCTGCCAGAGTTTACTGTGGCATTGAGGGAACAAGGTAGACAGGAAACAGCTCAATGACAACCCAAGTAACAGCATGAGTCATTAGAAGTTTGAGAGCTACATTTGGGAAGAATATCCTGGCAAAAACTGGATGGACAAGACACAAGAAAGAGGGAGAACAGGAAAACCAAGTGGCAGACTATGAGTGATAAATCAATAGAGAAGAAAAGAGGCATTTGATGAGCAATGAGAATAAAAAAGAAGAAATTAGCCATGGTCACATTTGAAGGAAGACCAGATAAAATTGTCTTCTTCAGCATATGTCTATATCTCCCTGATAGTGTAACAGAATCTTTGCAATTCATTCATGCAACAAGCACTCACCGGTATGTGCTAGGCACTACTGAAGGTGCTGGAGATACAGCAGAGAGCAATACAAATGTCATGTCTTTAAGAACTCTCCTTCTGGGAAAAAGGAGAAAGTAAACAAGCAGACAAAATCCCAAAAAGCACTATGTCTGTATCACTTGTCTCAAATAAAAGAACAATATCATAGAGTAGTAATAGAGAACAGAAGTCCGAGCAGAGAACCTAAACCATATCTAAAAGTCAAAATGTAGCCAGTAGCTACAGTTTCTGTCTCACTTTCAGTACTAGGAACAAGGCACAGAGTTAAAATGATTCACTCAGTCATTGATACAGAGGATTACACAGCATGGTTTTCTCAAAATAATAATAAAAAAATGTTATTGTTTTTTTCTTATTGCCTTTGTGTATGTGTTGGGGAGGACTCTGGTGACCAATCAATATGTTTAATTTTAGTATAAGACAACCAACCAGTAAACCGGCCATTTTTAAAAAAAGCTCCTCCCAAGTCTTTGAGATGAAATTTTTCCTTCTCATTCAAGGTGACTTTGGAGAATTTATACCCAAAGGCAGAAAACAAGATATATATTGATAAAGTAGATGCTGGATATTTGAGAATTAAAATAATCAGCTCATAAAGTAGTTGAGGCTTATTATAATTGAGGTTAGTTTATGCATGTTTTGATGCTTAAAACATGGTCTTATTGAAACAAACAAAAAACCCTGCATACTCTTTTTGGTAAGTCACAACTACTGCCTTTTTTTTTTTTTTTTATAGTGACGAAATCCTATCCACTGAAAGTACAACACTGATGATCTTGAACTCCCACCCCATCCTAATGACACATTTTGTCTATTGAAAAACAATCTATGTGACTTATTAGGCCTTCATATCCTGTCCAATTTCCTTTTATTTTTTTTTAAATTAAAATTATTGGGGTGACATTAGTTAATAAAATCATATAGGTTTCAAGTGTACAATTCAATAATACATCCTATGTATATAGCATTGTGTGTCCACCACCAAAGTTAAATTTCCTTCTGCCAGCATATATTTGCCCCTGTTTGCCCTTATCTACCATACACCTCTATCCCCTCTCCCTCTGGTAACCAGTAATCCACTCTCCCTGTCCAGGGTCTCTGTTTGTTTATTGTGCTTGTTTGCTTTTAGATTTATATCTTACATAAAAGTGAAATCGTATGGTTCTCAACTTTTTCTGTCTGACATTTTGCTTAGCATGATAATCTCAAGATCCATTCATACTGTCACAAACTCCTGCCCTATTTTTGTCTAAACTTAGATCAATACCTATTCCCAAGTGAAATTACATGCTACATACATTTTCATTTAGAAAGATTTGAGATATATGATATTAATAAAATGTTAGCATTTTTCATCAAGTATGTAGGAATATATTTCCTTATTTCATTTTTATGTGGCCATATTGCCCAGTGACTCCCATAATCTAAAACCAAAACTAAAATCTGGCTGAATCCTAGTCTTAAAAAGTAACGTGCTATTAATTAAAAGCAAATTAAAACTCCCTCTCCCTCCATTTTTTAGAAAAGGTGTAGAATTCTTCCAATAGCATTCAATCTTCTCTAATTAAAAAGTTTTGTAGCATACCATTGTCTGACAGAATTCAGTTAAACAATTACATGTTTCTTGGTTTTACTAATAAAGAGTTGAATTTTTAAACATTAATTAAAGAATGTACATTTTGTTTTCATTTATTTGTATCAAAGATCATGAATTACGGTGCTCTGAGGATATATTAGATTCTAATTTAGGCAGGAGAAAAAATGTTCCTGTGACATTTTGAAGAGGACAGTAAATGTTATCAGAAATATACTTTATGAGATCCCTATTAGCATGAATTCAGCTTTTCAAAAGAGCTCCTTTAAAATTAGAACTTTCTAAAACACATTCAAAATTGTATTTTTAAGGACATTCCAAGAATAAGTGTATCATGTTTTACCTTTCTTTTATATCCCTAGCAATATTCAAATGTAAATTTCTTGATCTATCTTAATTTTTTTTAAATAAGTCTTTGCCTATGCCTGTTTTGTGTCCTTCCATCCTCTGCTACAGAAAAAAAAAAAAGTTACTGATCCTCCAACTTCCCTTTTTACCTAAATATAAGTGGTATAAAAGAAGAATGAATGGCTGATGGTTATCTCTATATTTCATTCCATTTTGTTGTACAGTTATATTTTATATAGATATCACTACAAGGCACACTGAGAGGTTCTGTCAAACAAACTTTTTATCTTACGAAGACAAGGAGATTTTACTGGGGCAAGACCAAGTTTTACAAGGAGTTCTTAAATGTCTCAATCCTCATAAAATCCAGAAATTACAATAAGTAGTAAGTCTATAAAGTAATATTTCACATCACAAGTTCCCTTAAGGTTAGGATAATTTAAAATATCTTTATTATAAGAGGATAAAGAGGTAATGATGCCATTATATTTATTCAAATTTTTTTCAATTATAATCTGCACCTTAAATTAATAAAAAACTTACCATATATAAGCACATGCATGTAATGAATGTACACACATGCAAAAATAACTTTCTCCCTATGGAGCTAATAAACAAATTCTAATAATTTGGAATTCTGATATATAAATGCATATTTCCACCAGAAATTTAGTGCAAGGCTATAAATTAGGTATATTTCAGTTTTTTATTTTGTGTCCTTCTTGAGTCAAATGACTACCTTTCTGCTGTAATTCCTTGTGTATTTGTTATTACTATTACAACAAGCAGAAGTTGATCTGCCCAAATAATTCCTCTGTCCCAGATCACAGAATTCATCTCATGGAATTTGAAACTTAATTATCTTCTTAAAAATCTTTTCTTTAAGTTACTATCAAGAACTATTAAAAAAACATTTTTTTAGAACTTGGGGGGTTGGTTTATTATTTTGTAAACTAGAAAGCAATTTCCCCTCTATTCAGAATCAATCCAGGGGAGACTACAGCTCTTTGAATTCAACACTGGCTGGGCCCATTGCACTTACAATAATCTAACTCTTCTATTATCTAAACACACAGCATACAGGAACAACAACAACACAATTCAGGAACATATATTTGGAATTCTGATTTTTTTTTTTCCAGGATGTTTACGGTAACAATTCTCTTCTCCCCTCCTAAAGTGCTAACTGGGAAATAAACAAAGCAGACAACTGAACTTCCTGTGTGTCATAACTGGACTTTGCCAAAAGTGGTTCCAATTTCCTTCTCGTGCAAGTATATTACTCACTATCCTCTTCGATGAGACCTTTGTCCTTTTCTTTTTTAGAATGTCTCAGGTAGTGAAGTAACCAGATTTTATCTCCAAATTAGGGCGTTATCTACATTTATTTACATGTGATTTAGATTCTAAGATATTCCATTGGAAAGAGAATATGCAGGACCTAGTAGCACGTTAGATTATTACTCATTTTATTTAAAATGCTGTTGGCTTGTTATTGGCTTGAACATGATAGTTTCTCCCATTATGACACTAACAGAAAGGAATCACAGACGCCTGATGACGCCATCCTCCCGGTTGACAAGAATCCAACAGCAACGAGGCCATTAGAATCACTGTCTGATAAATATCAGGATGACAAGTAAACCAAACCTGTAACAGGCTTAGCAATTAAGAATAAAGCTGAACACAAATTGAGAAAAATGAAATTTGTGAAAGTGGATATCCATGGGATATAGTTGTTTTTGGTGATGTTTTCTTCATAAATGAAATATACCTAGAAAGGCCTGCTGATTAGGAAGGATTAAGTTCTTTTAATTTCAAACGAGTTCTCACTTGGCTTCTAATATATATATATATATATATATATATATATATATATATATATATATATATATATATATATATAAAAACTGAGATGAGAAAAAAACATTGGGGGTAAGGGGTTAGATTAGTCAAGAAATACTTCAGAGATGGTGGATCTCAAAGAAAATATTGACCTTAGCAGAAAAGAAGAGGGACGGGGGCTCTTGGCTGGGAACTTTGCTAAACAAGGACTCAGAGGTGAGAATGTTCATGAAATATGTTTGGGAAGTATCTGGGACAACAAGAAGATACATTTTTCATGACTTAGTTGGAGAGGCAGATAAGTTTGCATTAACAGCCTGATTTTCATTGCTAGAATGTCTAAACAGATTGTGAGAAATAGGAGCCATTGAAGTTTTCTGAACATATCAATTGCTATTTTCTGAGTACAAAGTACGATGTACCACTATAGTTATCATTTTTATTCACTTTTATTTAATTCAATCCACAAAACTCTATTGGGTGGTGCTATTGTTCTATTTTATAGATGAGGAAATTGAGACTTAGACAAAATAACGAATTGGCCCAAAGTCACAGGATATGAATAAGTGGCAGAAATATGATTTGAATCTAGGTCTCTCTGAAAAGCAAATGAACACAACGGTATTGAAAGGAGCAAAAAAAAAAATGAAACAAAGGTTTTTGATGGATAGGAATGATAAGATATTAAAAAAAAAAAAAAGAAAGCCTGGTTAAGACTAATGTTCTCTCTGAAGTATAGATCGTTATGGCTAGCTTGTGCCTATACTTAAATATCTGTTGACTGGACTAATAGCAGGAGTCTACGACTGATAACATTAGTCACTTTCCCTTTGAACTTCATAGGTTTTCACCCATTTCACCATAATAAACCACTAGTTCTTAACTTTCACAAATTCTTTCCAGTTTTAAAAATAAAAAGCTACTGTAGGTCACATCATGGTCTACAGCTCATCTTTAAAACATATTGATGGCTTTGATCTATATTCTTCTATAAATAATTTTCAAAAAAGATATACCTAACATATAATACTATCGTCATTTTATACCATTAGAAAACATACTGGTATAGGTCATCTAACAATTTTAATATTTGAAGTTTTATTTTACTTTTCTATAATTACAAAAAATATAATTTTTAAAGACATGATATAAAGGAGTATGTATTACAAAGGTAATTAAAGATTTAAATGGATGAATGTATTAGTTTCCATACAGTGCTACAGTATAGGATTATTTTATTTTAGTAGAATATGCACCTTTATAAAGGAAACTCTAAATATGTCTGTAGCCAAAATGTATTTCACATCTTTCACAAGATTCTGTCACAGTTCTGAAAAAATATATTCGATCATTTCATTAACAAAGCTTGAACTCATGCTGGGGCATCTCATTCTGAAGCCCTAGATTTAACAATGGGACTGTGAACTCCAGTGTCCATGGCAACAGTAGCTAATTCTTCTTTCCAATCATGGTGGCAATTCTCTCCCAAGGCTTGAATCAGTTACAAAACAAAATACTCTCAAAGACCTTTCTGAGCCAATAGCCTTGCAGCTAATCTGCTAATAGGAAATAATCTGCAGCTAATACACACATTCCAGGGCAGCAGTGTGTTTTCTTAATACTTTGTTTCATGGGCGTCTTTCCAAAGAAAGCACAGTAAAGAATAAAAAACAGACATTCATTAAAAATTGTATTATACTACCTGGCTACTATTAATGCTTAAAACTCGCTGCAACTTGCATCACAAGAATTTGTTAAATATCAAGTCGAGAGGAGGCAATGTAGCAACAAAAAGAATGAAAGCAAACTGCTTATGCCAAGAGGGTAGCAGCTGAGTTAAGAGAAGGAGTACTTGAAACAAATGATTTTTAACAAATCTTTACAGTTAACAAATTTATTTTTTTTTCAGCTGCTAGTATTTGTAGAATCTGTCATTGGATGCACTCCAGCAACAAATATCTCAATTGCCTCATAAAGCTTTTTTGTGGGGGGGGGGGGTCCCCACTGTGGAATAATGGAAATGGTTTAGCATTAAAATTAGTTTTTCACCTCAAGGGTCAAAGTTTAACCTCTTGAGCAACTATAATGACTTAAATCATTTTAATTACAGAGAAGAAGAAACAGTCTTCCCTAAAGCCTGATAAAGTTGATCAATCAGCTCCCAAAGCTCAACATTGCTTTTTGTTCATAAGAAGATTGGGATGTTTTTGCTTGAAAGAAAAGTCATAAATAATCATAAAGAAAGATGAAATACCTTTTCAACCCACTTGGAGTGGAGCTTCCTCTTGCTCTGGGTTGGGAAGGCTTGACACAGCAATGTATCTGATTCCGTGTTCCAGACCCTGAATTCTATCTACCTGGCTTACAGAGAATGTGATAACTTATGTCTTTATGCTTCAACTCTTCATTTGGGAAGAAGTATGGATTCCCATGACTCCCTCCAGCCACACTCCTCTCCCTCCCCCCGCCCTGCCCCCAGGCCTTCCACATTTTATAAAAAGGAAGCAAAATGAAATAACAGACGTAGAGGAAAAATGAAATCTTTAAAGTTAAATGAATCACAGCACCAAAGGGTATCTCTTCATCCTCTTTAAATCCGTTTTATAATTCTGGTTGCTATGACAACATGATGCAAGTCTGTATTACCATGACAATCTGATACAACTTTCAAAAAACAGTAAGCGCTGTTTTCTGTTATTCAGTTGCTCCCAAGGAAACATGATGTTATTTACTTCTGTGATGAAACCTGTACTATAGTCTAATAGATGTTATGTCAGAAAAAGAAAAGCCAAATTTTGGTGGAAACTGGAAAAGAAAAAATATAGGTCTAAATTAACCATTTCTTGAATGCTATCTTATGTCCTAGTCTTAACATTTGAAATTGAAATGCTTTCCAACTGAAGAATAGAAACTACTTCTTGATACAAGCAGGTGACTGCTCATGCAAATTAGGATTCATTTACCTTTCCTGCTACTCAGCATGTTTCGCCATTACCTGTGTAACATGAAAGTCTAAGAAAGGGTTATGGGAAAACCAGAAGACCGGGTTAAACCCAAGTAATGAATTATACTGAGCTAATCACGCTGTTCAAACAAAACTTAATAGAGAGTCCACATTTTTAGTTGAACTGATCATGGTGTTTTTTGAATTATTAGATAGCTTCAGAAAGGGAGTATCTGGAGTCCCTTAGTTCCTTTCCTAGATGATTATTTCCAACTGTCACACTGTAGAAAAGTCAATAATCTGCTCTCTTAGAATCATTCCCACCACAACCATCACCCCATCAATTCCTTCCATGGCTTCTCATGACTCACGTAATAAATTAATATCTATATCTGCTGAGCAACTAACAATCCTGTATCTGAAAATCCTTATAATAATTATGCAAAAATAGGTGTTATTTCCACTAGGTGGAAAATAAAGTTGTGACTTATAAAGTCTAAGAAACTTTTATAAGACTCAGATGCCAATTGGCAGAACTACAATTCGATCTCAAATTAGTCTCCAAAATCAAAGCTCTTTCCAATAATGGACTGCCTTTCAAAATAAAGAGCATGTTCTAGTTCTTATATTATGGCAATAAATAATGAAATCTTTAAATATAATAAGCAATTGTTAAAAATAAAAAACACAGCCTACATCTTGATAAGTTTTCTTTTCCTTTGCAAATGGGTAACTATTTTGCTGTAGCAAAATCAATATTAAAAGACAGACAAATTAATCATTCTAGGCAGAATGAAGGTAAAGAATTTAAATGTGATCAATATCCTATAACATGTTTGTCTATTTATAAAATATGCTAGCACTTTGTTCTTTCATTCTGAAATATAATGGTTATTATTTACTACTAAATGGTTGGTGAAAGAAATAAATCCACTAAATTAAACTTTGCTATCAGCAATTCTGCTGGTCACTTCGATTCTTATGAAAAACATAAGGTAGGGTAAATTTCTCAATATTTCGAAGTCTTGTCTGTGCCATAGAATACACCTGATCTTTCCCTCTCTCACTTATATTACCTTATATCAAGTCTAGAGATGGTGGGTTCCATTGTGCTCAAGTTCTAATTCTTCTGAAAAACAGGAAATTACAAAGAAAATAAAGAAAGTGATTAAAGTGGAGGGCATAATTTAACCAGTTCTGTTCTGGGAATAACTATGTGGCCTGAGCAACAATTCTCATATTTCACATTATTCAGTTTCAAAGAAGGGCAGACCATCTGTTTGCTCAATGTTGACATTATGCATCATACGAGAATATCAGAGATTAAAATTATGTTACATGGATAAGCCTTTGTAAAGGGCATCTATTGTAAGCTTAGGTTTTGATTGTGGGCATTCTTATAATACTAAAATATTACTTAAATAGAAATTAAATCAACATTTATTGAATCTTTATAGATGCCAGAGGCACAAAAAGAAAGGGACATTCTCAATGCTGTCAAGGAACCAAGGGCCTTGACAAGCTCAATCAATAATTGAGTGTATTCCACATACAAAATCCCTATGACAATGTTAAGAGCTGGATCCTACCTACACAGAGTTTAAAATCTAGAAAGTGAAGATTTATAAAATTTTGCTTACAATAAATATGAGTTTCTTAGCATATAGATGAGAGACAAGAAAATGTTCTTAGCATATAGATGAGAGACAAGAAAAGCATAGCATTTACTACTGTGTTGTCCTTCCATTAATTTTATGACCTTAATCTGAGCAGGAACAAAAAAATTCAAAGAAAACATCTCATATTAGTGGAGATGTCTGGGCATATAAAAGAGCTCCATAAAATTGAGTATCTTTTATTCGCTGTATCCCCAGTGTCTTTCCAGAACAATATCAGATAGTAACAAATGCATTTGTTAAATATGTAATAGCAGAATTAAGAATTCATAACCCTACCCGTGCTTCCACTCCAAGTCTATGATACACTGAGATATTTTGAAACCAGTTTTAAGAACTGCAAAGGTGGGTAGAATACTATGAAAAGTCAGCAGTGAATGTGCTCTAGCTGATGCTCTTTTGCTCTTTTGAAAGCTAAGACTAGTGTTTGAGAAGACAATGAATATGAAGATTAAAAGTTATATTGGCTCTCTGGCCCTGTTCTCTTGTGGGTATTATCTTGAAGCTCAAAATCAAAGATAAGAAAAAATTTCCTTCTCCAAAATTAAGATAAATGTCCAGGGGGTAATATAAAGCTTCTCATGAAGCTCACACTTTTATTAATAATAAAACTGACCATGTCCTTGATCAAGTTCTTTTCTCTTCCTATGCAGTTTTGAAGTCCTCAGCAGCTCAGAGAAATCAAAAGAAAAGGACTTAGGACAGGGTGGAAAGGTCATCTAACAACACTAGCGAGACAGAAATATTAGTCAGACATGAGTAAGGAGATGTTAAGAGACACATAAAAGAACTCAAAAAATATGTCACACAGGTGCAGCTTAAGAAGGTAATGACCTTAGCAATGGCCCTTGCTACCTTATAATACTAGTATAGTCACAAAAGAAAGTACAGTTAATTCACTAACTTCAGTGAAGCACAGTTTACCAAATACTTAAAAAATATACCCTCCTACATTTCTCTTTTTTGGTTTTAAGCTTGGAGAAGAATAATTTCCAAATTTGAAAAATTTTATTTATATTGTTAGGATCTGATGAGACAGAAAAACAGGATATAATGCGAAAGAAAGCATAAATATGTATTTGAATCCTCTAGATGTAAAATTTAATGTATTTGAAACAAAAGGTTCACGATACACAAGGTAAAGAAGATCAAACCTTGCCTAAAAACACTAAAGGAACTTCATGCCAGGTATTTAAGGAAATGCCAGGGTTGATAGAACCATGATTCATCATAATACACTTGTTGTCTCTAACAGAAAACACATATAACTCCAAACAAAAATGAGCTAATCCTGGTTGTTTACTAAAATTGTGATAAAGCAACCCATTTTGATCGTAAGTAGTTACCACCTGGGAGGTGAGGTGGATCTCAGAATAGATTCCCTAAACTGAAAATGTTTATTCACCCTTTTAACCTACTTATTATTGTATTCAATTAAGTTTTTTGAAAAAATGAAGTAAAAAAGTCAAAAGTGTTCAGAAATCACATATTTTTGGCATCTAATAAAATTCTAATGCCTCAAGAAGAACTTGTGATATTACTATTATTATTCCAACTTTATTTAATAGAAGAATAAATTAAGGAATGGATGAAGAGCTACTTTGATACAATGATTATGTAGGTTGAGACAACGGACTTCTTGGTTATTTTCTGAACTTTGAACTTATGTTGATATATGAGAAAGGGCAATTGATTCAAATTTATTATAATTTACTAACCAACACAATTCTTGCTTTTTTACAAAGTATTTAAAAGAGTATTCAGGAAGGGTAAGGTGCTATGAATGTATTAATGATGAATCAATATGCCTTGCTTCTTTGGAAAATAAAACAATTTTTGGTTATTTTCATAATAACACACAAAAATAAGACGTGTGTTAATGCCAGGTTCCTCTTTCTTCCCTTTTATTCCATTATATAATTCTACCCTCAATTTGGCTGTTGAAGGCAAATTTTTCTAGTTTTGTAAAATCTAATTAAGATGCTCAAATTGAGATCTTTTACAGATCGGGCTGTACTTCTCAACAATGACCAAAAAGTTAAAAGCAATGAGAATGTTAAGAAGAAGCCCAGATCAAAACCCTTAGGGTGTCTGCTAAAACACAGCTTTCTTTCGTAAGGGAGTCAGTCTGTCTGAAGTGTTTTCATACCATGCTGGGGGCAGAAGAAAAGCTGCTCTAGTATTAAGAGAAATTACTGAATTTTTTTGCTGTGTCTGAGCTATGTAAACTGATTAGACAGTATATGGTGATATTTCCATACTATTGGATGGAATATATCCAATATTCCAGTAGGGAACTAGGATATAATGAGAAGTTATCTGTCATACTGGGTAATGACATGAGGTACTCTAGGAAAATGTTCACTTTTTTTCTTATGTTACCTAAAGAAGTTCAGTGTCATTCTTTTGTCATTACAAAACAGTCGGTATAGGATTGTGTCTAATTAAATATGTCTCAGTTATCCACATCAAAAGCAAGTAACTATATTTTGGCACGTTATAATATATCCTCACTGAATTCAGTGAGCATAGCACCTTCATGCTGTATGATTGCACATTCGAATAATTTCTGAAAATACATACATATCATTTAAAAAAAAACACATTACTACCAGTTTACCACTTGATATGAGAAAAAACTTCCAACAGGTTGCCAGTCATTCAGCTGTACTGAATGTACCCACATGATGAACTTGGTTTCAATGCCAATATAGTCCAGCCATGGCAGGCGCATCTTGACAGTGACAGAGAATCCCAAATTTCAGGGCATACGAACTAACAAACTCCCAATGTAAATCTTGTTACAGGGAAATTTCTTTCATTTTTCTTTCTCATGGAGTCGGATGCTAAATGAACCTTCAGACCAGTAACTCTTAATTCTGTTACTCTCCTACCCTGGCTTCAGGAATACCCACCCATCTCTTCTGATTGCCACCAAAGTTGTGAGACAACTCTTCAGAAATAGTACTATAATCTCAAATCGTATTTTCCTTAGAGTCCCTTCCTCCTCATTTTATGTGTTTCAGTTTACTCGTATATTTGATTTATTCATTCACTGAGCACATACTTGAATACCTGCCCATGGTCCAGGGACTGTATTAGATGTTAAAGATGCTGAAAGGAAGAGAGACGGTCCTGGCCTCAAGGGATACACCAGTAGCAGGGCCAAAAAAGGAAGTCATTTTTTTTTCCTCAATGTATCTAATCTTTGCCAATTCTAGGTAAGTTAACATCCTAAATTTTTCTGAACCACTGCCGTTCTCTAAATCTATTTCAATGCCTTAGTTCAGGTCTTCAACTGATTTTCAACTGGCTTCCTCATATCTGCACACTGAAATGCTGCCCATTCCAGCCCACCTTCCTCACTGCCAGCAGAATAAATTCCCTAAAATGCAGATCTGATCTTGTCCTTCCCCTGGTTAAAATTTTCAGTGACTCATTATTAAGCAAACTTTTTCAAGTCTACTTTCTTGAAACACATACTTAACTATGTGGGAACCAAATTCTCCTATATGGACTAAAAGTGACCTAAGAATGGAATCATTTGAAAGAATAAAGGTACGCACTTAGGATATACTACAAACCTGAGCCCATTTTTTCTTAAATACAGTCACAAAATCAGGATAAGATCAGTTGATACCATCTTCTGAGTTATGGTTTTAGTTTTCTGAAGCACAGTGATAAAATTCAAGAAGTCAACAATAGAATCCAGCAACTTAAGAGCAGCTGAGAACATCTTGGAGGCATGGGCACTACTAAGCCTTAACTTCAAAAACTAGAATAATAAAAGGCTCATGTACTCCCAATTATCAATTCCTTTTCCCTTTATCACTTTGATGCAGGACCAGGCAAAACACAAAGGTTTAGAAAAGAGAAGAAGCCATGAACAGAAATGTGGACATTTACAAAGCTTTAGGTGTCAAAGCACCTGAAGGCCCTGTTATACAATAGCTTTTATGGCATCCATGCAAACACCAAAATCCAGAGCTGAAATACACTATCTGGAAACAATACACTGTATTTGGTCACAATAGGTACTCAACAAGCACGTGCTGTTTAAATTGTTTGAGTGCTCAATAGCCAACTACAGACAAGGAGAAGTGAAACTGTTAAAAATGGCAAGTAATTAATCATGCTTAGAACATTTATAAATGTACATATATGTACATGTGCAAACACTTTTTAAAAGGCATCTCATTTATTTAATATTTCATTAGTAAATATATATTCATCATTATTCACAGTGTAGATTTCTGATATTTTATATTCATAAATATTAAATACAAACATCCAGAAATAATCTGGCTTCATTGCTTTATAATTTAATGCTAAAACCCTGCTTGATGTTGTTTCTCTTTGTGTGTAAAATATTCTAAGAGTGACACTTAAGATACCACACTAATGCAGGTGAATTATTAGGCAATTCAATTCAACTCAATTCAATTCAATTCAATTGTGGTTCAGTGCTAGCTGTAAAAAAAATGACATTGAATTAAAAAAAAAAAGCAATAATCTAAAGAAAAAGTTTAAATCTAATTATGGATTTGAGTAAGGCTCTCTTGATTGAACTTTTATATTTTAAGAAGAAGCCCCTTTCAGAATTATTTTAAAATTATTGATAAACCACAATGGAATAAATCCAAATACCTTGAAACAGAGCAAAATATAACATATCTTAAAGTATAAGGCTCCAAACAAGAATATATAACATAATTAAGTTTTATTTAAAAATTAGATGACTAAGCCAAGTTTCTTAAAGTTCCCTCAGTTCTAGAAAAATTATAATGTATATTGACCAAACAAAGAGGTTAATAATAATTTGGAAAGAGGCAAAACATATTCTTATTTAAAAAGATGCAAACCTACACACAATATGCATTTTGTCATCATCTTGATTAAATTTGGAATTTTTTTTCTGAGTTGATAGAAAAGAATGAACATTCCTTTCTTAAGATGATGATGTTGTAATTTGTACAACAAACTTATTACTATAATGAAAACCATGATTTCCTTTATTTGGTATTATCATGACAGTGAATGAAAATTATCCATCCTTATTATTATAGACAACTAATATATTTTCCCAAGGGCCTATGTAAAATCTTCAGTGAGTGTTTCATTAAGTTCTCCCAGTGAAGTCTACATGTTTCTTATCTAACCTGTCTACAGTCCTGTGTTTTTATCTCAGGAAGAGTAACTTCCTCACATCTGTTTCACTGCCAAGTGGTCACCAAAACCTGTGAGTCAACTCCACTATAATGCTTCTACTCCAGAAATTATTAGGTCCTACCTACACTACTTAAAAATATATATTTAGTATCTTTCTAGTCTGCCTTGTGGCAAGATGGGTTACAAGGTCCAAGATATCCTAAGACAAAGGGAACAATGGATCAAAGAACTCTAGTGTGTTTTGGGAACCCCAGTAAGAAAAATTATGAACAATAATACATATATTTTTTTTTAAACAGCTACTGAATGATACA
Source organism: Macroglossus sobrinus (assembly GCA_004027375.1). Taxonomy (NCBI): domain Eukaryota; kingdom Metazoa; phylum Chordata; class Mammalia; order Chiroptera; family Pteropodidae; genus Macroglossus; species Macroglossus sobrinus. Next base: position 56,155 of record PVKZ01002146.1, on the reverse strand, counting down.
TGGGTGGAACAAGGCCAGGAACTATGACTCTTAGTGCCTAAAAAAATAAAGTTCAGATTACCTTAGAACCCCTCTACCATTAAAAGTTAAACAACTTTTTATTTATGTTATTCATTGCTCTCATGAACAAAACTCAATGTACCCAATTGAGAACTGGTCCTCTCCTTACCTTTAAAAACATTTGTTTAAAAAATTAAAAAAAAAAAGTGGCAGAATAGACAGCTTCGATAATTTTGTTAGGGGAAATCATTTTTTTAGCATAGGTCAGGCCATGCGGTTATGAGTTATACTGATAGCACTGAGTCATTTCCATAAAATTATCTGTTTCGCATATTTATTTCTGAAATCCCCCAAAGACTGTTGCTTTAGAAATGCATGAATAGCTATCACAAGAGTTCATTCTGTAACTAGCTAGTTAATATATATTAAAATGATACCTGAAATAAAATAAAGTAGAAATAAAGTAAAAATGAGAACTTATTCAGGTGTAAGAAAACCTCTGACTGTAAAACTACAACAGGATAATTTTTTTTCTAAGATACAGCAGACGCGTGAGACACATTGGTTGGCACTTTTGTGAGGCACAAGATATATGACATCATATCCAGGTAGAGAGCCACATATAGGTTATTCTGGCAAAAATATATCTTATCATATCAAATAAGTCTCTGTAAATAAAAATAGAATAAAAAACAGTCCTTTTCAAGGTATCTGTAAAGTGCTCCAAAGGTTATTGTCTTTATCAATTAGAATTTGCAGATGAGTTCAGTGAAAGAATTATGGCAAACTAACCAATGCACAGAAAAGACAATAAAGAAGTGTCTTATGAAATATAAAGCTGTCCACACCATGTCTGAAATATAACAAAAACCATGTTTAAACATGGTTGCTGTTAACATGGTTTCACTTATAGTGCAGACAGGACAGTAAATTATCACACATTCCTGTAGCAACAGGACTTGGCCTCACTTTGAAATCATGGTGGTAATATTTTTAATATGCAAGAATTCTTACCTGAGGCTAGTCATGAGACAGGAAAAGGCACATGTGTGCTGAAATTGTTTTAATGTGTGAGACAAACACACACTTCACCGTTTCTGAATTGTCGATTTCATGATGTCTTGATAGCGTATTTTCTAAAAGTGTTCTGTATGATTCTGTTATTTAATAGTATGAAATTATAAAAGCTCTGGCCTGCCCATTTCTGCCTATATACACAAGCATTCTTTCTTAAAACTTTCTCCTGATCCTTTTATTTTTTTACAAATAACAAATAATCTACTTACCAGAGGTATTCTTTCGGTGCTGTCTTTGGACATTATTCTTGCAAAGTGATCTTGGAAAGCATTTGGCAAAAATCTAGGCACTTATGTTTACCAAAGTTAGGTCTTAAGGCTTTTGGAGGCAATTTGAGGAATTGTGAAAAACTAGGACTTACAGACTGAATGCTTGTTTGGATTTAAAAGCTTCCTGATTAACAACAGTAACAACAAAAAAGTGTGTTTAAGAGTTTAAAATGCTATCCTTCCAAAATTACATTCCTTAGTTTAGAAACATATATAGGTAGAAGGGAGTAAATTAAAAGTTATTGGTAAATTATTCAAAAGAAAATACAAAGGAAAAAAATACCGTAAATGATGTTAATTACCTAAATGACCAGGAGGTAAAATCAGAAGACCCCAAAAGACTATTCCCTACAGAACATTTTTCATTACTATTTACAAATTTGTGTGGAAAAAAAATAAAGAAAGGTGATAACTTTTCATATACTAGTTATCAAGAGACCCATAAAACCAAGTTCTGAGATGACAAAAGAGAATATAGTTCAGTAATTCACTGTCAGACATAATTAAGAATTGAGAATTATTCCTAGAATTGATTTAATAAATCAAATCTCTCTATCCTAAGTAGAAATCAAACAGTCTTAATTGAGCTCATATCTTACAGCATTTTAAAAAGACATTTATGAAACTGTCCTGTTATTGTTACTATTACACTGTCTGGTCCATTACATCTAAAGCATTTAGCTTTTTCAAATGAAAGAAAAATTAAATATTGGTTTAGTTACTTACTTAAATAAGATTACCTAAATTTAAAGTAAATGAGTCTATAACTTTAAAACTGTTTGGCAGTGATAATAAAATTTTAAAACTACATTTTGACAATTATAATTACTCTTTTCTTCAAATACCTACTATCAATACAGCACAGGTAGTTTCATTTGTACCCAGATATTAAGGTGTGAGATCTATTTGTAAAATGTTCAAAATCACAACTGTCCTGTTTTAAATCTTACATTTTTTCTTCATGATTATGCAAAGGGAAAAAATAAAATGGTATTTGTTCATTCTCTGGGCTTGATCTCTGCTCTCATCATTGTAAAGTGCGAAGAGAAAACAGAAAGATTGATAGTAATTTCATTTTCAAAAATATTAAGAAAAAAATTCAGGTTAAAAATAAAGATGGCTTAATTTTCTCTCTTTACAGTAAGTAGCATAAATATGAGCTGAAAATCCATAGAAACTGTCCTCATTTCTGTTCACAAAGAACTGTTCTACTGTCTGTCTGCAAATACATCTGTTCAGTAAATAGCTCCAAGGTTGAGCTAAAGAATATTGTGTGGATCAAAGAATTCATGTCTTCCTGTGTAAAGTGAACAGGCTGCAAGCTCACTTGTTTGTCTAAAACAATTAGAACTAGTCTGAAAAGGAGGGGGTTGGGACAAATAAGTTACAGCTGATTTTACCCTGCAAAATATTTAAGGGGGGTTTCAAATTAATAACCACCCAGACCCCCAAACAGCCTATTCTTTGTCAATTGGTGCCAAATTATGCAAGGTGCTGCCAATTCTGGTTGTCTAACAAATCAAGACCAGAGTACGTTACTCCTCAGCTGAAGTCTGATTGATTCTGGTCATTATATGGGCTGATCTCATTTTCACACATGGAATCAATATGTGAGCCAGATGTTCATTTACAGAGAAGCATTGAAACAACTCATCTACACGCAACTTTATCCCGGACCACAGACCCATCGCCTCTCCTCACCCAGACAAGGCTTCACACAGCACAAAACCTATAAAACATTCTGCTAATATTACTGTCAGCTGAATGACTTTTACAGTACTATATAAAGTTGACAGATAATACATGCCAGTCCTAATTTGAGATAGACCTTTTCTTTTGGGACCTCAACCATTGAACAAGCAAACAGATTGAGAAGTAACATTTATTACAACACATAAATCATTTTCTTACAACTACTATAGGTCTGGCCTGAGGGTGAAGGCTCTGCATAGGCTGAGAATCCTAATATGCTGCTTACGTTACTAAATTGTACTGTCATTGTACTGATGTGAAGAGAAGAGCTTGTGTAGCTTTGCAGAAGCAAGTCCTTATCACTTGTTTTAATACTTTGTTCCTTGAAGAAAAAAAAAAAAAGAAAGCTAATAATCACCTTCTTAAATATAAAAGCAAAACATTAGTTTCTCTTGAAGAGTAATGCCAGCTTAATATACTTATTTAAATTAGACATGCCTTGTATTTCATTTCATGCAGGAATTGCTGCATGGTTCAACATCAGAAAACCCAAGTTTACTACAAAAATATACACAGAATTCATCATTTTAAAGACAGAACAGAAAGTATTGTATGTCACAAACATAAAGGAATCAACATAGATCGCACAACTTTATTTTGAAAAAAAAAATACTATATAAAAAAATACTATATTAAAAATACTATATTTAACCATGGCAAAATATCAATAAAGCATGATCATACACAGCTTAAAGTATTCTTCCATTCTTCATAGAGCTGACTGAAATCAAAGTTCTCCATGCCTACTGACTTATTAATCCTCTCCTCAGCTAATGAATCTAATGTGTACTTCACGATCTAGTAAATTTCTCTAATACTTTTCCTTTAATACTATTTTGAAAACACATAGGTTACCTAACCTGGTACCTAACACACCCAGTTTTTTCTATAGTGGAATCTTCTAATTCCATTCAGTCCTGCTCAGTCTTGTGTGGGGATAATCGAGAGGTTGTCTGGTTTTTGTTGTTGTTGTTGTTGTTGTTTTTATCAGGTAATGACCATTGAATTTGGTTGCATTTCCTTCTAAATCTTGCAGAATGGCATATGGAACAGAAGCTAGAAAACCTTTTCTTGTAACTATTCTTTCGTCTGTGAATCTAGCTAGACTTTTCTAGAATTTTAGCTTACTGCTGCAAAAGTCTGAGGACAGAGCCACTTGGAAGTCCAAGTGCTCTCCAACTTCTGATCTATTTTCCTAGGTGTATTTATGACTGATGAATTTTTCAGCATACCCTGGAATACTGGTCACTGTTCTTTTCTAAAAAAAAAAAAAAAAAAAAAAAAAACTTTTAAATTATGAGTCTATGTCTGTGCAGCCTTTGGGACTTTGCCTGTCCTGAACTAAATAAAAATATTGGCCAATCAAATATGCTCCTTCAAGTCATAAAAATCAGTCATCAACTCCTTACACTAACTTAAAATTCTAATGTGTTAAGGACTAGTAATAAATGTTTCAGGGTTATTCTTTTTTCCCCTATATGATAAAACCCAAGCAAAGTAATGATGAATGGATGTACACAATATTTTCCCTAAAGCTAAGTTCTCATCATCTCTTCATGGAGGGTGGGTCCTAACAGAATAGAACCCATTCCAATGAGAAGACTTATGACAAACCAATTATGAATGCTGGAAATCATATTAGGCTTCTATTTATTCATTTAATTATTTTTTATGAAGCGCCTGTTAGGTGCCAGGCATGAAGTTAGGGCTGAGGATAGAGACAGATAAGACATAAATCCCTGTCATCAAGGAATTTGCTGTCTAGTGTCAGGAAGGATCACTAAATACCTCCGGACCTTGATATGTTTGTGGCACATGGTGGGTGAAACATATTAGTTTGGGTCAAATATTAAGCCTCATAAACCCTATTCCATTTCTGTTAGTACTGGCAATTTTCTGTCATCTACAAAGTTGTAAACTGTCTTTTCAAGGCTAATTAAAATTCTTGTCATTTTAAAGAGAAGACAAAAAAAAAAAAGCAAAGTTAGAAAAGTTTAAAAGAAGTTGATCTATGTCCAAAAGAAGTGAATTACAGAAAACAAATAGGGAACCTGTTTATGTCCTAATGAGTCAACTCAGCCTGAGGTACTTTGTTCCTTGCATTCTCTTTGACTCAATATGCAGTGCCCCATGGAGCCTAGAAATTCTCCTTTCATCTGTGTTGCAGCCTTGCCTTTCTCTCTAATGCCATGGCCACCACTCTACTGACACTTACTATTCAAGCAGGTTTCCAGAATCATGCTCCCCTAATGTTGTGGCAGGCTTAATCTGCATAATACATCACTATCATTTGCAAACATCAATAGCTTTACCCTGACTAGTAAGTAAAGTTCAATTCATTTAGCCTGACATTTCTACCTCTGTGTCTTCAACTCTATTTCCTTAAGGTAAAGATTTCTTAGGTCCAAACTTGACTCCGCGTCCTCCTCCAGTATCCACACTGTCACTTTAACTTAGTCTTGCCCATCTTTCAAAGCCTAATTCAGTCACATTCTCTCATACATATCTGGAAACAAGTGCAGTTGTGCCATACCTCTCTTACTTTTTCTCTTTTTAAGAATATTGGAGCTATGTAGCTACATAAAGCCATATATCAAACTTGGCTTGTAATAGATTTATCTTTTATGATGCATTTTTCAGTGACAAAAGAATAACTTTCTAAGAATTCTTAAAACTGTACAGTTGCAAACACTGAACTGAATGATCACTCATGCGGGAGCTCAGGTCATCCCTCTGTAATTCAAGTTTTACTCCAAAACTATTCAGCTGTTCTTCCTAAGCCATGAATTTGAAACTAGCTATTAATATGACACAGTTCTCTGGAACTTCGTATCTTAGGTCCTCAAAAGAATGTTAAACTTCTGATGATGACACTATTCCTCAACTGTCAATTTCTTATTGAAAGAGATTTTCATTAAGATTGAAAAATCTTCTTCAGTGAGCCCTGTTTTGGCTTTGACCTTGGCTGTTCCCAACTGCATTTCACATCTTGCAAATAAGTCTCTTCTTTTGCCTCTTACACGTCTCAACAACTCAATTCAGAATTCAAGACAGATGTCATGTTGCTTTATTTATCAATATTAGATAATTCTTCCTGTCATATTGATGTATTTGGAGGGAAGCTATCTATCCTTTATCTCCATTCTGAATGTCAAGGTTATCACAATTAGTTCCAGATACAGATGTTAGAAAGCCTCATTCGATTGCAAAACTGTAAAGAATTTTAAGGATGTAGTCAAGTAAAACTCCAGCATTAATTCATACACCTATCTCAAGGACGAAATATTAGTCTTAGAGTAGTTTATTTTCCTTTTTTTCCCTTTAAAGTTGTCTTCCGTCATACTGTTTGGTGTTCCTTTTAGGGCACTTGTGCCAGAGTTTAAAAAGCATATCTCCTGCCAGAAGTGAAATTACTGGTGGAGAAAAGAAGCCACAAATATGTACCAGGCTAAACAAGAACTTTTATCTCTCTCAATGTGAATTATCTGCTAGAACAAAATTTATGAGATGTCTATAAATTTTCTACATTACTAAAATTCTGTTCTATCAGATTTTGTTCAAAATAAATATATATCGCTGCTTAGAAATCTTTTCCTCAGGAGAAAACTCAACCAAAATAATGTGCACGCCTTTGACTGGCTTTGTTCAGGTCCATGCAAAAATGACCGAAGCTCCCTGCTGGGTACCTCCTTCATTTGTTCTCCTCCTAGCACTGAACTTGCTCTGTACCCAAGGCTTCGATCATTTGCTCTTTCCCTTTCTGTTCTTCAACCTAAGATCAACCCCTGCTTGCAGTAAAGTACCACACGTTATCACTTTGGAAGTGATACTTTTGATTTCAATGGCCTAAAATCCCCACAATAGAGTTGGGATCCCAAAGGTCAGACATAATCTGGGTTTCCCCAAAGATCAACTGATCCTTTAATTTACACAATAGAAGTGAAAAAAACAAAAACTTTTACAGGGTTGTTTTAATACGTCCAAAGATATTCACCACAATCGATTTGACTACAAAAAAAATCTAACTTCCAGAGTGAATTGAAACTACAGTTAGAAGTTAAATCATGAAATACATTTAATTAACAAGTTAAATTTTATGTGACTTCAAAAAGTTGAATAAGACAAAGGCTTCTACATAGAAACTATACTTAATTGAGAATAAATGAATTTTGTTTTTAAATGTTACACCATATACAAAATTCAACAGCAAATACACAGCTAAACAAGAGTTTTGTCCCTTGGAAAACTAAGATATCAAGTCATTGCTGCCATCTCTAAATAATGAAAAGTTACCTTCATTCTCAAAAGGTGGCAAGATTTGTGGCTCTCACTAAGGCTGTGTAAGGATTTCTACTTAAAATTTCTATTTCTAGGGGTTTATAAAAGCTATAAAAATTCTCTCCAAGCTCAAACTTGGCAAACAAGAACTCAGCATGAGGACATTTTTTTAAAGGCCTAAATTTAAAAACAGTATGTTCATGTACTTTTTTAAGCATAAGAAGACAAAAAAGAGAATTTTTGAGGTTTTAGTTGCCTTTTTAAAAAAAGCTGCATTCCTCAGGAACTAGTCTGTTTTTAAAAATGGAAATTTTCAGACTATAAATACAAAGTATGGCCACGTGTCTTTATGAATTCAATGTAAATTAAAAGAATCTGAAATTGGCCCTATCACAAGAAGAAACTCATTGATCTCAGAAGACTGTTTTCAGAAATAACTATATCATCCTTCCCTCCAAAATGGATACAATAAACACACTTTTTTTTTTTCTGTGCTAAAGAAGCTATCTTTATGAGTAAAAATGTTCAATAAATCACAATGATATTTGTGGTAAGAGAATACTATATTTTCTACCTCTGCCTCCGCCAAAAACATATGCATGAAAATTTTATTTATTTGCTATCATCTACCATAGTCTTACACTTGGGTCAAAATTTAGCTCCCTTAAATTTTGTGTGCATATGTTAAATCCCTTAAATACATACATGATAAAGTAAGGTTATCGTATAAATGCTTACAATAATATATCTTAACTATATGTCCTAGTAAGATTGGTCTAGTATTCTATCAAACGCATCTCAATATACATAAGAATTTTAATTATTGTTTCATTGCAAAAATATATATATATATCTAACCACTCTGCCCAAAAAAATTGTTATGGGGAATGGGAATGAGACACACACACACACACACACACACACACACACACACACACACACACACACAAATAAGGCATGGTTTCTGTTTTTAAGATGCTCATAATCTTGTTGTGGATCTAGACACACCAAATGTAACCACGTGTATACATACTCTCTTATACAAAATCTCTATTTTTTTCACAAATGGTGGTCTCCACAGGTCTATTAATTCTCTTTCTTCCACACTTAAGTTTTAGGTCCTTTACACAGTTATGCTACCTCATTACTTTCATCAACCCAAAACTTTCCATCACATCCACTGTGATGTGCTTTCCAAAACAAGTCAGTCCTGCTCAGACAGGAGCCCTACCTCACTCTTACTAGAATGCTCCCACCGTCCCTTTCAGAGGTGATATTTCTACCTTTAGCACTATGTTTCTGAGTTTGGAACTCTAAAACCTAAAGCCCATCTTTCCATGTCTGAGTTCCCTAATTATTTTTCTTTTAGCAGATCAATCACATGCCACTCCACAGCTTGATTGATACCATAATCCACAGTCTGAACCATAGAGGATCTGCCTTCAGCTCCTGTCCACTGGTCTGGCAAGTTGGCTTGGTCTCACTGCATTTACCCAAGGGCCAGAATGCAAAAATGCCAGGCTCACACCTTGATACTTTCTCTTTGGACTTGCAATCTCAATTAGTTCACAACCGCCACTTATCTCCTATTAAAACTGGAAACTGGTAGGAAATAAATGCTATGAAGAATTAAACTGGGTTGTCTGATCATTGTCTGAAAAACTTCAAAACAAGACAAGGAGGTAAACATGTTAAATATAAATCGAAAGTAAAAATATTATTTTGATGTAAAAATCAAATGAAATCAGTGAAAATATTATCTTTACCACTTCAAAGACCTTCATAGAAAATATAGGAGTAGATGTAATGTGTGTTTAAAATTATTTGTTTTTATTAGATAAAAGTAGATATTTAAAGTGAAACTCCCCTTCCCTTCTCCCTTATACAACAGTCTACTCCTAAGTTGTTACCACTTTTAATAATTTCTTTCATAAAATTATTTTTAAAATTTGCTTAAATTATTATTTTATATAATTTGAGTTTACCATACTGATGCTATTTTTCATTCATAAAAATGATAGTTTAATATTGCAGTTAACTATTACATGCTGCAATTTTAAATACATGCCACTTGAGCCTTTCAAATTACATACTAAAAACAGTTCAAGATACAAAATTACTTTTTAGAGTATGACAGGAAATGACTGTGGCTCCATTAATATTCTCACGTTCAAAATGATGGTTTCCTATCACAAGACCTTTACAGTGTCACATGCCAATTCCAAAATCAGACAAACATGATATATTTTGAGGTTGTTTTTTAACTATGTTTCCTGTATGACAATGAGTATTAGAGTCTAAGGCTAGAAGAAACCTCTAGAGGTGATCACATATATACTGAAGGTACTTAAAGTAGCACATAAAAAAAAATATATTGTGGACTTGAGAGTAAGGAACTTTTTCGGGGCCACAGAGTACATTGGAGAGTCACTAGACTCCAAAGATGTATCTTCACTGTCCAAACTCCCTTATGTTGCCTAAAACCACTAAGATCTCGATGTTGTGATAGATATCTTATAGAAGACAAGGACATCTGATGTTCTCATGACTAAACTCTTAAAGAGACTTTTTATTCGATAGATTCAGAAACTTAACACAGTGATATTAACAAGTATAGTTAAAAAGTTAGAATTAGCTCACCATTTTATGTGAAAAAAAACAATCTGCAGATTATACTAATCTATGCATTTTGCCATGAACTGTAAATTTAAGCCAAATACCTCTTTTTCCTCTGTCTTTAAAATGGAATGAGTCTAGCACGTAGCATTAGGTAAAAACAGACAAATCAATATCTTTTTTTGTAAAACTGACCTAAATCAGGATATAGTGAATCTTTTAATAAGTTTTAATATTTCATATTTACAGCATATAAAATCATGTTTTATAATTGTAAGATGTTCTAAATTCTTCCTTGAATAAAGAACTAGTTTTGATTAATAAACAAATGTCAAAGAAGACTGTTCTTTCCCACAAACACTAATGAGAAATTTTCTGTTCTATAATATTGTGGACAGAAGCATGCAAAAAACAGCAGCTGCTTCATCTTTGATTATGACTTAAATATCTTTATAAAGTAATGTAGGGGTTGTAGAGGTTAAGAATGAGTCACCCCAAGATATACTTCTGTGGTATTTAAATTACTTTGAGCCAAAGGCCACAGAGACCCTGCAAGCTCAAGAGAAACTTCTGCCCTTGGGCCTATGTACCTAGAAGAATTTAAATTAGGAGCCTTGCCTATAATAAGAGTTATCACCAGAAATAATTTTTTTGATCTATGTATACGTAAGGCAAACTACCAGTTACTGAACATCTGCTCTCCTTATCACCCTGTAATGACTTTCTTCCTCTTTGAAACCCAGATGCCTTACCTCATCCTTAGCTCAGAATGTCAAATATTCCTCATTTTCCCTTTCTATCTTTGAGTTTCTTATATGTGGTGTCTTTGACTTTCTCATTTAGGGTTCTCACACATATGTATGTGATTAAATTTGATTATTTTTCTTGTATAGATTTAATTATTAAACCAGGTAAAGAAGCTTGAAGGGTAGAGGAAAGTTACTTCCTCCACAGTGATAAACAAGGATACACATACCTGTGCCCAAGTGGTATCTAGTTACCATGTAAGATACTAAATGCTAACTTTAACTGGATACACATTAAAGCTTCCTTGTCAATTACCATTCATTACTTGTTAATAAAATCCATGACAGGGTAAAAATCAGTTTGAGTTCTGAGGCCATTATCTTCTTTAACACAATTTTCTCTGATTCCCTAAAAACTTTTCAAACTCTTCCCAATGATACTGTGTAGGACAAATAAACTTGGCAATCATTCTTTAAAAAACTTAATCATTAACCTGAGCATACTAGAAGGCACCATCATCAGAAGTCACCACATATGCCACTGTTCTCTGAATCTAAGTAGACATCACCAAGTAATTAACAAAATGGAATATATAGTGGGGGGCAGGGACACAGACACACACATATAAACACATACAATAAATACCATTAATTATAAATGTGTTAATAATGTTAAGACAAATTTTGAAAAAAAATTATGACAGTAAGCATTTTAAAAATACGATTACGAAATACATTTTTCTATAGGAATGAAATTATTTGAGCTTCTTTTGTTCAAATGAACAAATGAGTAAAATAGTCATAACTGATCCTAAATATATTTTTCTACTTGCCTCTAAATTTTACATTTTATATAGACTTCTAGCCAACACAATGAGAAATTTAAGAAATTCAGTAACCTTTTAATTTGATGTCAAAAGGTGAGTGTTAACAAAAAGATCTGATATTTTTTTTTTTTGTGAAAACTAAGTTGAAATCTTTGGAAAAACTTGAGTCAACTTATCACAAAGTGAATATTGGTTTAGATACAGATGATAAGTATGAAAGATACTGAATCATTATAAAATCTAGAGGACTTTGGAGGGGAGCAAAATATACCACCCCAGATGTGCCTCTTTGGCATTTTCATTAATTTAAGCTGGTTATTTTTCAGAAACAATAAACATGAGAGAAGCTCTGAAAATTGAGAAGTTATCCTTTTGTAAGCAAATTTACATTTATAGGAGAGATCTCCATTTGTAAGGGTGTCTCGCTCTGTACCAGCAAAGAAAGAGGACTCAAAACCTCTAGAAGTCATCAATGGAGAAGGCAAGGACTTAAATATATAACAACCTTAATCTTGCTTACCATGCTTCTCCTATTTTGTCTTTAGTTTGTGATAGTATTTAAGGTGGTGGCTTAGGCTTTCTGGAGGAGTTATTCAGTTTTGCTGGGTATCTCCCATGTTAACAGGAGGCATCCAAGTTATTCAACTTCTGTTTTTCTCCTGTTGATCTATCTTTATTACATGGATGGTCTCAACCAAGAACTTAAAAGGGCAGAGGATAAATGACTTTCCTCACCTACAACTTCTACCCTGAAATTATTTAACTGTCTTTCTATTTTTACTCAGTTGTTAAATATTAGAAATCATCAAGTTGGAAAAGATACATTAAAGGATTGGTTTTTAAAAAGGCAAGGTAAGACTAGAATCAAGAGGTGACTCAAAGAAAAGGCTCTACTTCAGGAAATTAATGATCACATGTTCTATGTTTCAGTTGCAAGGAAATGCTTAAGGTATTCACTTTTTTAATAGTTGCCTGCTGTAACCCATTTGTTTTCTTGACTGCCTGTTCAACAACCAACTGATCTAAAATTTTCTACTTTACAGTAATCTATCATTGGAGCCTCACAACAAACTTAGAAGTAGGCATTTATAATTAACCCCATTTTAGAGTTCAGGGCACTGAGACTCATCAAGTTACAAAGTATGGACAATGTCTTTTGAGGCTCAGAATAAAACACAGTTTTTCTTAATCCTTATCCAGTGTTCTTTCTACTATTTGACACTATATCACTGAATTAAATTTGATTATATTTTATAGAATGCCCCAAAATTTTAATAAAATCCTGCATTTAAAAGAGCAAAAGGTGAGGTGAAAAATTCTATTTCACTCGTATTTTTGGAGGGAATGGAAAATAGTAAAAAAGAAAAAAAATACATTGGTAATACACTGTTTTTAAGCCAAAATATATGATTGTTTATCTGAATCTGAACAATCAACTAATTTGTCAAACCAGGGAACATTCCCACAAATTGTTTTAAAACATAAAATCTATGTAGTCCTATACACTTCAAGATGGAATTGCTAGTCTGTACTCATTGTGTTATTCTCATTTACGTAGATATCCTATAATTACTTTCTTATTCGAATTATGTAACTCATTTTTAAAAAGCCCCTTAAAGGCTTTATATAAATAACACCTTCCCTGGAAGACACTTTAACGAAAGAGTCTTCTTATGCCCACAAGAAGAACGCAGACCTAAGATCTCAGCTTGGGGACCTCTTTCTCATGTAATTTTGATACAACAGTTGCTATTAAACTAAGATAAAGTTGCCAAATATAGTTTTAAAAGATGTTTTCAAACTATATTAAAATTTATATCTCAAAATTCTGATATCTAGATCACTTTGGGGAAATCAAGAAATCAAAGACCTGAAAATCTTTTATCAGTTTCAAACCCGGGTCAGTTTGGCTCTATGCTCTTGACCATGATACAGGATTGCCTCTTTGGTTGTTAAGCTGTTTGGCACTTCCATCCCAGATGACTGGGTTTGTTTCAGAACCATATTTGTGTACATTACTAATTGACTATATGGTTTGACTTCAAGATAGCATAATGAAACTGGATCCAACAGAATTATCTGACAAGCCACTCTGGTCTAGAGAAGGCTTCCTGCTACCCCTGGCATGTACCTGCTTCCCCAAGGCTGACCAGCAGGTGTGAAGACAGGAAAATGCATGGCCTGAGGTTATATTCCAATATAACTTTCCTTCAGTGCCCATCGATGGAAGATTTTTGGCAGCAGAGGAGAAACAAGATTTAAAATGTAGAGTCAGGAGCTAGACCCTGGAAAATACATCCAAATTTCATGCATCATAGATGAAGAATACTTGATGGAGGTGTTACCAGATTGAATGAGAATCTGAAAAATTTATCTCACATACCAATAATGAGCTATAAAGCCAAATTAAATAACCAATTATTATAAATAAAATAACCAAATATTACAAAATTCTTGCCACGTGATGAGGTATTCAAAGCACATACAGACGATAACATGAGAGAAAAGAATTGTAGAGTTGGCCAGGAAGATAATTAACACCAATTTTATGTTATTTTTCTATATTTTCATGATAAGTATGAATTTGTCAACTTTTAAAATTTTGTAATGTGCTGTGATTTATTTTCTCATTCTAAACAAATATTCATTTTTTTGCCTAATTGTGTACCCACGATTATATATTATTTTTCTTAAAGGAGGCCCCCCAAATTTTATATGCGTTAAGGCCTCACTAAATCCACCCTTGTACTTGCTAATCTAAGTGAAGAAAATTATTAGGGACAGTGGATATACCCATCACTAAAGTTAAAGAAACTCAATATGACATAGCTGTAACCATATGAGAAAAATTAAAAATTAAGACATTAGAAGAGTAATAATTTCCCTGTAGTACTTTCTGTCAACTTCAAAGTAAAAAGATAAAAATTTTAACTTATTTTCATATAACATAAACAGATTCAAATCAAATAACCATTCATATGCAGGTATTTGTGTAAAGGTATGTCTGCCATGAACACTGCTGACATTTTGCAATTTTCAAAGTCATGTATCTTGTGTGTTATTCTGCAAAATTTTCTTATGCATTTTCCTAAAGGACAGGGGCTATTTCCATGTCTGTACTTATACATGTCCACCAAGCTTGTATAATGAAAATTCCATTAAATTTTCTTTGATGTGTTATTTTTTATAGTAATATTTTTCAACTTTCTCTTGCTTGCAACTTTTGTTGTTGTTGTTGTTGCTGTTAACTTAAAAGTGGTATTTTCATAGGTAGAGAACTTGATAGGATAAAAACCAAAAACTCAAATGTGTCAGGAAAGATAAACTAAATTCTAGTCATAAAGGCACATGTTGTGCAAAACTATACAAAAAACATCACATCTTTAGATGAATATAACTTCTTAACAATATTCCTAGGGAGGATTTACCCTAATAAATGCTCATTAGAGTAAGCCTTTGAACTTAAATTTTTAATTAACTCTGAAATCCACAATATAAATTTGAAATACATTGCCTTTAGACATCATGTTCCAATTAAGGGGTTGAAAAATTTTAAATCTGATAAAAAGATTCTCTTTCAAGATAATTTACTCAGTGACTCCAAGTCCATTTCAATAAATGATCGCTAGTTCAAAAAACAAAACTAAAAAGTTGCAATTAAAATATATGTATATTTTGTTCTTTCCAATGTATTGAAATATACAATAGATATGAAGCAAACAAAAAATATTAAATTATTTGGCCCTGAAATCAAGTATACATATAAATATTTTCATCATTAAAACTTTAAATTCAAAATGCTTTGCTCCACAATGTACAGATAGCATTTATGATACTGTAAGGAAACTTAAAAATGAAACAAAACAAATAAATGAAGGATGTTATTTGAACTATATTTAATAAAGACATTAAAGAGTGAGGTTCTATGACAGTTCAAAAGAAAAAAAAGGGTAAATTATAATAGATATAATGTTTTTCCAAAACTTTAAAATAATTATTAGACACAATAATCTAGAATGTGCCCTTCAAGAAATACTTCTTATACAGTTCCTAACTATATTTTGACAGCAATTCATGGCATTTCTACTATACATTTGACTCCATCTAAAATATTCAACTCAGCAAAGGGGAAACACACATCTAGATTCTAGATAATGCTTCCTATACATACCTCTTCACTGTCAATATAATCATGATTATTTTGCTAATGCATCAACAGAAGAGACGGAAACATTTTTAAAAAGTAGCATTAATATATGTCCTGATTGTGATTGACACTGTTAATTACACAGGTTTTTAGCTTGTCAGCAGTTTCAAGACCATTTTCCTAAAGTTTAAATTCCAGGAATACACATATGCATACATATTTTATGTGCTAGGAGACCTAGAGAAATCAAGTAAGGAGTAGAAAAAGTACAGGAAAAAAGAACACAGGACTGGGCCCATCTCAGATCATCTTTCTCTCAGATTCCTAAAATAGCTATAGATTCTTGACTCTAGGTCGAGCTATTCAACATGTCGGACACATGAACTAGATAAGTACAGTGTACTCAGTAGTCAAACTTATTGTTTATGTAGGCCTAAAAACCTGAAAACCTCATTTTAATATGCACATTTTTAAGCTGGCATCTAAAATTTTTCGACATTAGTACTGTTACTATAAATTACATAAAACTTGGAAATAAGGTAAAATAAAAAGTAGGTAGCATGTTCTTTTAATTATACACAGGGATTTATTTAAAAGCTCACAAAAGTATTGATTCATTATCTAGGGTAATGCACCTGTGTTTGACTTTACTATTTACAAATACTTAAAGGCTCCAGATCTGTGAAGTTACATGTTAATTTTTTCAGTCTAAAAAAAATGATAACCTCAAGTTTAAAGTCCTATCACCTTAATGAATAGTATTAACTGGTTTTGTCTCTAAATCAGAATATCATTCCTGGAGGACTATATAACTCATGTTCCTCTAATTTTCCTTTAAAGTAGCTTTCCCATCTTACTGGTGTTCTTGTTAATAAATTAAAAATAATCTTTAAAATGTGTTCATTCTATGTTTATCTAAGTATGCTATTTTAAACATTTTCAAAATTATTCTTTGAGAGTTTTGAAGATTCCATTGAGATGCCCAAGCTGACTCACCTTCCAGAAATATTTAAGCAAAGGCTCTCTTTTCTGTTTTTGGCCCAAGGAGTGAATCTTACACAATAATAAAATTTGACAATAAAACTTTAGCTTCATTGGGTCTCTGTTTCTCTTTCTTACCTTAACTCTGTGTTTGTTTTTGTTTCTAGTTCCTGACCAATGCACATAGCAAATAAGTCATTTCCCATTGGTCACACCAATGATAGGGAATCCTATTACTGACCATTTGGTAATCTCTAACTACTGGGATACTGGGGTTCTATTCTATGTTGGGTAAAAAACAATAAAAATTCCATTTTTTTAGTATCTTATGTAAATCTGTTTATGAGAGAAGACATTCGTGGAAAATAGAACAAAATTTTCAGATCTCAACCAGTGAGTTTAGTATTTGTTTACTCTTGATCATGGCTGAAGTTGAAAAATTAAAGCTGAAAGCTCTCTGTTTCTCTAGTAAAATGGACTTTATCACTTGTTCTAAGTTTTAAAATGCTTTCCTATACCTAGAGTGTATTAATAAATTATATGATAATGTCTATGCTAAATGAGTTATGTTATGATTGATTGGTTTGTTAAGATTTAAAATCATATTCTTTCTAATATTCCCAGATTCCAAGAAAATAAAGAAACTAAACTTCTAAAATTTAAATGAGCTAGTATTTTAAGAACAAATTTGTAATCCATACAGAACGTTAGTTCAGAGCATTTTTATATAAGGATATAAATCCAGAGTTTACATGTAGAGGTACATTTTTAATTACTGTGACTGTTGTGATCATTTTGGGTTGAAAACACTACATATCTTTTCCTGATTTTTATTGATGGTAAATATAAGAAAACTCACTCTTTATTTTTTATAAAATTTAATTTTATGATCTCATGAAAATGTTAATCTGAATTTCCTAAACTTCTTAAAAAGATCAATAACTAACATTTCTCCAAATTATG
Organism: Macroglossus sobrinus; assembly: GCA_004027375.1. Taxonomy (NCBI): domain Eukaryota; kingdom Metazoa; phylum Chordata; class Mammalia; order Chiroptera; family Pteropodidae; genus Macroglossus; species Macroglossus sobrinus. The sequence continues at coordinate 38,499 of PVKZ01002146.1, read as the reverse complement.
TCTAGGACTGTTAAAAAGGTGTGTTCAATCAAAATGTTTTTATATCAACAACAATTACATTCTATAGTTTGAAGGTTAAACATAATTGAGTTATCTAAACTGGTGAATTTCTAAGTAATAGAAATTCTGTTTTTACTAATACAGTGTATTTACTAATACAGTATATTAGTAAACTGATCATCAATTTATCAAAATTATAGTGCTGCTATATCTTTAGGTCATTATACTGTGAATGTTCATTTTTTCCACTTTAGAAAAGTTGAAAATCAATGAGTGCAATGCAAGAGATTGTATGATGGCATTTGTGAACTTTGTAAATGTGTTAAAATGATTGGGAATAATAAGCATATCTCAAATATTTACCTCTAACCTCTGTGAAAAAGATATTAGTCTGGTTAAACGTTGTAGTTAATATGGGTGATTAAGACTTTTATAAGCAATAGTGGCAGGAAAGTCCAACTATATAAGCAAGTTATAAAATATGTTTTTTGTGTAACGAGGGGAAATAAAAAAAGAAAGTAGTTTTCAAAGTAAAATGTCCAGTTGCTCAATAATATAAAAAAAAGTATAGTAAAAGATAAAACTTGAGTGCATACAATAAATTGAATAACAGTTGAGGAAAGTAAATGTTATTTCACTTGGTTTAACAATACTAGCAAATAACAACCCTGAAAAAATAAAATGGGCTAAATTTTGGCAAGTTGATAGACTTACTCATTAAATTATATAAAATAAAAGGTAGTCTGTGAATTTTTTGTCATATTAATGCAAAATTTGATATATTTTAATCTGTTAAAATGATAAACTGGTTTTAGATCATTCAGTATGTTCTGAGCAAAGGTTAGTACAAAGTTATTTCTTACCTTCTTTGTAATAAATCCAGATAGTAGGTATTCTGCTCACCAGAAAAAGTTTCTGTGCTTTGAAATTTCTTTGGCATGACCTTAAAAGATCAAGAAATGATCTATGGTGCCTTACAATTATGTTACTTCCCTGTTTATTTAGAAAATTGTACTGTCATTTTGATCAACAGGTAGCCAAGCTATTGTTTCTCAGGCTTTTTGATCCAATATCTTAATCACTCAAATCTCCTCTAATACTGTTTTCATTTTTCTAAGATCAGATGCTAAGCTTAGTAGCGAGGGAAAGATTATACTCAGAGCAATTAAATATAGCCCCAAATACACTGCTAACTGTAAGTTTTACTCCTAACAGAATATTTTTTTTTTAAGTAAAAGACAGGAAAAAGCAGGAAGCTTAAATGTTTAAGTGCTTTTTAAGTCAAAGGAGGCATCTAAGAAAAGCAGTGTTCAATTTACTTCTTTGTTTGGTGTCCAGGAGGTTGTCATATTCTAGAAAAAGGCATTATGCTAAGGTTTTAGGTGTGCAGTGGCTATGCCTTTCTTGTCTACAGTGATGATAAAAGCAATTCCCTTAAAACTGTCCAGGCAAACCACTTGAAAAGGTGTCCCAAACTCTCTGAAAACTCTAGTTTGAAATATCACTGATCTATACCCAAAATTTCATTCTGAATATTCAGATGTGTCTCTAAAGACCAGTGCTTTTGCAAATGGTAAAGTCAATCTTAAGAAAAGCTCCCTATAAGGAGTATCATAATAATACTATCTGCTGGTATATGGCAAAGGCTCCAGTTAAGGTTTGGCTGCTAAATGAGGAAGATTCCTTTCCAGCTCACCAATGAACTACCAGGAATGTTACTCAAATCGGGTGTGTACTGGAAAGTTAGGAAGGGTATTGACAAATGCAAGATACATAAGAGAATCTTCCAATCTCTTTCTAAAGTTGTTTTAAGGATATAAATTGCCAGTTATAAAAATCATCACAGGTATATAAAGAACAGCATAGAGAATATAGCCAATAATAATGTAATAACTATTTACGGTTCTAGATGGGTACTAGATTTATCAGGCGGATCACTTCATAAGTTATACAGATGTCTAATCACTATGTTGAACACCTGAAACTAAATAGTACTGTATGTTATCTGTAATTGAAAAATAAATATATTTTTTTAAATTACACATCTATCAGAATGCTTTATATCACAATATTTTCATAATAAATACTCGAGATCCAGAAAATTATTTTTATTCAAGCTTTTTAAAAAGTTATCCATTACTGTATTTACTAAATCATTATTATGAATAGGTTATTAAAATAATCAGTTAAGTAGGTAAGAATTTATTTTACCTGACCATATAGATGTTTAATATGTAGCTTGAAGATTGTCTTTAAGTGGGTCATTTTATTGTCTATTCTTCAGTATAACTGGCATATGCTATTAGATTACTGATTATTTCATACCACAAAGTTTCATGATTCTAACATTGGTTTTGGATGTATTTTCTTATTTCTAAGAATATAGTTAGAAAAGGCACATGCCATTTGTATTAGTATCAGCTCTTCCTCCCAAATACAAATCTATAGTAAATAAACAATAAAGAAACAGTTCTGAAACAATATAAAAATGGAATTAAAATGTTTACATAAAAAAGTGGTGCCCATATACAATTAAATTAGGAAGCACCCAATAACTATGTTAATATCAGTCAACACAATTTTACCAGCTCAAACCAGTGAGCAAGGTTACTATAGCTTTAAGTAATCCTACAATAGTGGTTCTGATCCTATTTCAAAATTTGAAATTTCTCTAACTTTCCTAAAGATTTTAGTACAGCTGCTAATGAAAAAGTCATAAGTTCAATATTTCTGTCCTTTAAAGTTTTGTTTTTTGTTTTTTTACTAATATATAGAAGCTCATCTATGAAAGACAAAAATGTACTCAAACTTTTTTGGAAGCATCTGAAACATTTTGTCTGAGCATTAAATCTTCCCATTTTACCAGAAATTGAATATCAAGGACAACCTTCTGGTTAGTTATTTTGGTGTACACTGGATTCAGTGATATCAGATCAATTCTCCCTATGTACACATGGGGTTGGCTGTACAGAGTAAAATTTTTCCATAAAACATAGAAAGTCTGTACAAGAAAAAAAACACTATTACCTCAGTGCCCTACAAATTGAATTTGAGTATGATTTTAATTGAGTTCTAAACTCAGATACAGGGAAGATTAGTCTATATTATTAAGAAGCCAGGAAAGGAGAATATACACTCTGACAGGCTCACATAGTATTCTCACATTGGTGTGAAGATTATGCTCATACACACAGCCTATTTAAGCCGGTGTAAAAGATATTTCCTTTTAAAAATGGCGGTGGTGGGACAGGTAATAGAAAAAAGCTACAGGAACACATTCTTTTTAGGTTAATAGGTATAATGGTAATAAATACGCAGTCTTATTATGTGATGGATTCCCAGAAACTATAGCTTTCATTTTTGTTAATACTTCAGTAGTATAAAAGAGTGGGAAGAATTGAAGCTTCTAAATGCAGAAAAACGTCCTAACAGCGCCATTTATTCCTTTTTTGTTGTCTTCAAACTTATTCTCAAACTCTAATGCAGAATACATGTGCTATAGATGTATATTATGTATAATGTAGTTATTATGTCATATATCAATCTCATATTGCCCAAGAACAAATGATTTAATTAAACAAATATAACGACTTAAAAATCTAATAATTCATTATTTCTATAAATATATAAAGGAGAGATTGTGGGAATTGCCCATTGTAAATAGTAACTTACACCATCTGATTTTCATAAATTAATACCAACAGTTACATCTATGAAAGTCATTCATCTATTCAACAAATATGGGATAACCACTATTTGCCACATTTATAATTTGTTCTTTAGCCCAATACAGTTTATTTACATACATTATAATAAAAATTATAATTAGCTCATTTTAAAATTTGTTATTTATTGTTCACCTTTATGAACAGAAATTATTTTCTTTGTTTTATGTATGAAAAATAAAATTCAGAAAACAAGTTGTTGTTGAATTTGACTTCAAAGCGTGTCTTTTTACTACACTGAGTTAGAGAGTACTGGGAGTGGGGAGGTAAAATTTGTTCTTTCACAAAATGAACTGAACTCTTGTAATGATCCAGGCACTATGTTAATCCCTGGGCCATAACATACTCAGCACAGTCCCTACCCGCAGGGGGCTTATAGTGTACTTTGAATAAAACAGTCTTTTAAAGGTATTTTTAGAAGAAGAAAGATTTCCTGCTGGTAGGTGTGTGGTAAACCAAGTCCACTACGAAAATGAAGACATAAGACAGGGAGAAAACTGATCAAGCAAAATCTTAGAGGAGACAGGAAAACAAAGAGCAAATGATATAATGAGAAGGAAGAACTTTGAATTTCTGAACTACATTATTATACAAATATTACAGGTATAACCCAGATCAATAGGCAGCATAAGTGCTTTGCTTCACAAAGATGATTAGAAGATTGTGAAATGTGTATAACTCTGAGGCTGAGATTAGATCTTATAAAACTACTGTATTATTTTAATTTGAGATAAAAATACTTGATTAATTCAATACCACTGGCACATAATAGAAACAGTAGCAATAAAGATTAATTTTCCAGAGCTGTGCTCTCCAGTATGGTAGCTACTACATAGATGTGGCTATTTAAATTAAGCGTCTGATGGTCACATGATACTAGTGGACAACACAGATTATAGAAAATGTCCAAAATCACAAAAAGTTCTATAGAAAAATACAGATAAAGAGAATCTAAAGGTACTATTGTTAAGAAGGGTTCAGATTTGTGGAAATCTAAATAGAATTTTATTTGTTAGGTATGAATAATAGATATAATTAAAAAACAACAATGGCAATTGCCTATTAAGCAACTCTTTCACATATGATGCTCACAGTGCCGCTTGCAGAGTACATACCAAGAGTAATGTAGGTCAGGAAACTATTTGTAAAGACTTTACATGGTGCACTTGGGACAGAAAATAATACCAGGTTAAATCAGGCTAAAAGAGAAACACGTAAAATACTCAAGAAATTTCTAGGTCATTTAGTTTACACTGGTAATTCTATAAATAGACCCTTATTAGGTCTATTTTTCTATAACCTGAAGATGTTTGAACAAGGAGTGAAGAAAAGCCCCAGTGTTAGCTTTCAACATCCAAAATCTGTTGTACCTTTGTTCTTTTCCCCAGCAATCCACTACTTCTATAATTTAGAAAAATACAAAAAAGTTTGAACAGGGTTAATAAGAGTTAATTTCAAGAGAGCAGAGAGAAGGGGGAGAGAATATGCCTAAGTACTAGAAATTTAAAAAATCACAATTAAAAATTGCAAATTCATGCCTCACTTAGAAGGCAATAAACTATGTATTAAAGACAAAACATTAGTTTTAATACATTAGAAAAAGAATCCCAGATCTCCTTGCCTTAAATTATATGGCAAAGAACCAGACTATTTGCTTCTAGTAGCAATAAATTAGCTGGTCACATAAGGATTAATTGAAAAACTGACCCTTGAAACACTGCCCAGTAGTCCAATTTTGAACAATAACTCAAATTTGGTCTTCTACCAAGAACTTTTTAGTAAAGAGAATGTGAATGGTTCGATTAATAGGCGAGAGATACTGGTGTGAGGCTTCCTTCTACAAATTTTTCCAGCTACCTACCTACACTCCAAAGGGTGTATGCACTTTATGTGTTTCTCTCAATGGTCCCCCAACCATTGGGAATGTTAAAACTGTCCATTTTGTGTATCCAAGTATTCCAGGGTATATCAGTTTTCACAGTAAATTAAAATTTTCATTACTCCTGGGTTCAAGAGTTTGATGAGAAGGTGCTGATTATTAAGTGATGTAAACAGAGATTTTAACCGTCAGCCATTTATTTTTTTTCATTCTGATGTCAGTCTTCTTGTTGACTTTTAACAGCCACTTAAATCTTTATTCTCTGATCTCTAATCTCCCAAGAATAACATTTAGGTAAGTACATAAGGATAACATTTTCTGCATAAGAATAACATTTAGGTAAGCACATCACCATCTATTTTTCAGATATGCAAAATTACATTTAATGTAGAAGGTGAAATACTTTAAATCCAAATGTGTGTAAAGCTCTGTTCATTGTTGAAATCAGAAAAAAAAATTTAAAGATCACCCTTTTTTGGATAATCTAATCAATAATGCATTCAATTGCCCCATATCTTTCATGCAAAGCTCCTATATAATAAATAAATAAATAAATAAATAAATAAATAAATAAATAAATAAATAAATAATTCTGTGGCAGGCTTAGAACAAAGAGAATAAAAGAACAGTTATAATTCCACTCACTCCTTCACTTCATTTCTAATACACTGAAGGGAAATTTATAATAAAACTGAAAACTATGTGAAGCAAAGGTCCCTTTCACTAGCCAATTATATCCTCCCTTTTAAATGGTCCTGAGGAGAAAAGTCAACCCCAAAAAAAAAAAAAGTTAATAGATGAGGAGATCTTTACTTCTTTAAACTCTCAAGATAATTGAGCATTAATTAAAAAAAAGAAGCTATTCTGGTATTTTCTTCAGCTGGCACTGGCTTCTTTGAGCTAACAGAGTTGAGATAAACTGTCCCATCTACCTAAAAATCAAATGGTCACTGTTAGCCATTCTCAAGTTGTTAGAATCAGCTGAAGACATCTAAAGTTAGAGCAGGAAATAAGGATGATTTTGTTTTGAGCCGTCTTAGATTTCAAAGAATAGGTAAAACTGAAAAATATCAAAGCATAACTAATTACTTGTTGGTAAACCCCAAAGCAACAGTTTTAAATTTACTTGCTCTCCTTAGCCATCTTTTCTGCTTTTAGCATTAAGCAGCAACTATTACAGGAAAAAATAAATAACCCAAATTGGCAACACTAAAGACGGATATGCCGTTTTCTGGGGAAGTGAAATTCAAAGCTATTTACTAAACTTTATAATAAGTTATAAACTGGGCAATTCAGGTGACAAAAGGTGTTACACTAATCTCTTTTACTTCACTGTATGCCTAATGCATATCTCTTTATATTTGGAAATTGAGCACAATAATAACTGACATGTGCCGAGCACTGAGACTCACCAGACATTGTATTAAAGTGTGGACCTCATTCATGTGAGTGAGAGTGGAATCATCTACAAGGTGATCCTACAGCATAAAATCTGTATTACGTTACAGAACGTTTTTAGTGTTTTTTGTTTGTTTGTTTGTTTGTTTTTGATGAACAATATCCATGATATTGATCAGGACAATAGAAAATAAAAGGTCAACACCAGGTAGTTATTTGGTAACACTAGTTTTCAGCATCTGGTAAACCAACATGCTGACAGCACAGTTTCTCTATATGCACAGGATACAAAGCACATAAAAAACAGACATCTAACAGCAACTGACAACAAATTATAAAGATGTTTTGAGTATACAAGATCTTTGAAAATTAAAACAGCAAAGATGCATAAAATGAGCATTCAAATCTGTAAGGCTTGGAGAGATAAAAAGAATAACAAAAAGTTGAAATTGCTTACACAGTCCTTATATTTTCTTCCTAATCTGGAGAACATGATTTAAAAAAACCCGCATGCTGTTAGTTCTTGAGTCCTTCTTCTCTTTCCAATGAATTTCAATCTGACCATTTTCTTTCATTAATTATTCTTTGAAAATCTGACTTTTAATGTCACAAATAATATATCAGTATTTGTTTTCCCTGACCTTGTCCTTAGCTATTTTCTGAATATCATGACATATATCACCAAGTGTTGATTGCACATTTAGCACTGTGCCAGATAATTTATAGGAGATAGGTGGAATTAAAGCAAAAATCCAGCCATGGTAGAACAAACAAGCTGCTTGGGGAAAATTGAGCATGAATAAAGAACATTTAATCAGTATGAGAAATCAAACTATTTTTGAAGTTCTCAGTAAGTAAGAAATAGAATTGGAATGGTCAATGCTGGTCTAACTTAGACACATGTGCACAGCAATATGAAAATGAAGAATATCAAGATAAAGGTAGTAATTGCATTAAAACATAACCCATTTATTAGGCATGCCAATCATCCTAAAGAATATGTAATTAATTTTCACATTAAAATAAATAAATGCCTAAAGAACTTCTATTCTACTAATTTTATGAATTTACTAAAGATAGCTACTAAAGTGAATGATATAGGTGCCCAAGAAATTCAGAAAGAAAAAATCAAGTGGCCTGAACTATTTAGAGGTTTCTTGAAGACGTTAGACTGCCTACTTCTGAATTTATTGCCAAGATTAAACATTCAAAGTATTCTTACAACCAAAGATGCCTGTAAGACCACCTCACTAACCAATTCATATAACTTCTTGATTATATAAGCCTTGCTGAATCCATTTGTGATGATATTAAACTTTCAGCTCCAGACATCTCTCAAAATGACAGAAGCTAAAAACTAAAGAGAAAAAAAAAAAAACAAACACCAAAACATTTTCAGAGAAGAATATGAATAAGATAGGAGATAATTTAATATATTTTTATGCAGATGTAAATGGATCGGTAGAAAAGAAGACTGAAAAGGAAAGACTGATGAAAAAGTCATGAGAGGACAGATCAAAGGGATTAAAGAAGACAGGTTGGGAAAAAAGGTGGAGTAAAGCTAAAGAAATTCTTAGTAAAAGAAAAGGGATTATTTACAAAGAATAATAAAGTTTAGAGTAGATGATGGAGATGTTAGAAAAATAGAAGGTCCTTGTGTGTGAGAAATATCATAGGCGGTCAAAGACTAGTAAAAAGATTGCTGAGCATAAACGCAGGCCCAACAGGGGATAAAGACATGAAGATATGTGATGATGTGTAGACCGGCAATTGTTTCATAAAGTGTGAGGAAATGGATAAGGTAAAAGAAAGAATGGGAGCTTGTGGTCAAAGATGAAGGTTTCTGAGTTCTTGGTCTTGAAGAAATGTCATTGTGAGGAATGATGAAATCTGAAGTATTGCATGTCTGTGAAAAGCCAAAGAAAAAGGAATATAAAGGTCATTGACACTGAAGAGGTTGAGAAATTTTGAGGAAAAGATACTGGAAGAATCACCAAGTATAAAGAATAATCCATAGATTAGATAGTCAGACCCTAAAAAATACATCTTTGCACCATATTTTTTTTTAAAAAAATGGTTATTATTGGTACAAGATATCTAAAACAAACCTATATGGACCAGGGATAAGATGGAATTGAAATTGGAGTGTAATTTTAATAATACATGGTAACAGTATATTGAATATTTGACAGATGGAAACTATAAATCAGAGAATAGATGAAGATTGTATAACCCAAAGATAGGTTTTTCAGGACTATTTCAGTATAATTCTATTCTATAAATATTGCTTGAGAGACTCTTCAATTGGGCACTAAGCCCAGAATCAGGAACTCATGGATAGGGCAGTTTCTGTCTTAGAACTTCAGAGTTCAGAAGGGCAATAGAGCTGTAAACAACTAATTATAATATGGCACAATTTTAGAATTATCAGTAAGATCCATAAACAGAGTTATTACCTAACAGTAAGACCAACCAGGGAAGGCTTCCCCTTAGACGTGAATGGTCAGGCTGAATTCAGAAGCATGAATATGATTCATACTGAGACCATTCATGACACAGGCACGGCATGTTAATTATCTTGAGATCCCTAGGCACACAAAAAGTACTTACAATTTTTGATTAGTAAACGAATTCATCTTACTTGCTGGGCTGCAAAGCATGAGAAGAGAATTTCGGGAGGGTTGCATGGAAAGTGAGTGTTCAGTTCATAAAGGCATTTGTATGCCATGCTGATGATGAGACAGTGAAGTGTTTTAATCAAGAGCAAACCAGGATCATAACCAGATTTCAAAAAGGCTACTCTGTGGCAGAGTGGAGGATGGATTAGAGAGAAGGCAAGAAGAGAAGTTCAGTGGCTATTCTAAAAGTCTAGAAAACAGAACAGTGTCTAAACCAAAGAAGTGGAAAAGAAGACACATTATGGTGTGAGGTGTGAGTGAAGATAGAGAAACAAAGATGAGGAGCTTTGAGTTTCTTGCACTTTAATTTCCAGATGATCCAAAATTTTATATTAGAGAAACACTGGTAAATGCTTAAATATAAGAATAAATTTTGGCTGAATAAAATTTTCAGTAGCTGGTTCATGGCTCAAAACTGTTCAGACTGCCATAAAAATTACCATAGACTGGATGGCTTAAATAACAGAAATTTATTTTTTCAAGTTGTGGAGGCTGGAAAGTCCAAAATCAAAGTTCCAGTGGGGTTTAGTTTCTGGTAAGGTCACTTTTCCTGGCTTCTAGATAGCTGCCTTCTTGCTGTGTGTTCACATAACCTCTCCTTAGCATTCATGTACAGAGAGAGAGAGAGCAAGCAACTCTGATGTCTCTTCTTATAAGGGCATCAATCCCATTATGCCAGGGCCTCACCCTCATGACCATACCTAATCCTAATTAACTCCCCAAAGGCCCATCTCCAAATGTCATAACATTAGGGATTAGAAGTTCAACGTATACATTTCAGAGAGACACAAACTTTTAGTTCGTAACATACAGCAAAAGACTTTTGAAGATGAAAACATTTCCCACAGTGCTCTGTATCATGTAAAGGGAAAAAAGACAATGCCCCTAAACTCAATCTCTTTCTTGCTCCCCCCACCCCCATTTTTGAACATCAAGGTTTGTTAAGCCAATCAACAACAGTGATTTCAGAAAGTGTTAAAGACATATGATGCTTCCTGACTTGGACTATGTCTGAAGAAGGAAAGAAACATGGAGAAATAAACTATTATAGATTTCTTTCTTTTTCAATTACCAGCTCTTATAATTATTTAGGTAAACTATAAATACTTTTTAAAGTTAGAAATACCCTAGGAGCTTCACCTACTGCTTGCCACAAAATGAATGTTTTAGGTTTTAAAAGGGGGAAATTTTTTTTTAAATATCTAGAGTAAAAAGTTGTTCACATATCAGAGTCCGGACTTTTGATTCACCTACTTTGGATATCAGATAAAATAGTATTTTAGCTCACTTTAAATCTTAATTGTTATTAGCAACAGCAGAGTATTACAATCTGAGTAATATTTCAAACCCCAAAGTCTCACATTTCATTTTACAAATGATGATTAATTGCCCACTATTACACAAATATAGTCAAGAGTTCTGACATTTCCCATCGTAACAAGATTTCTTAAAATTAAATTTTAAAAGAATAAAATTAGATGATTTCTATCTCAAAAAAAATGAAATTATTGAGTCAACCAATGTAAAGCACTAAGATACCTATCTGTTACTGAAATCACTCAAATACAATAGGGACTTAACAGAGAAAAATACATGTATATCATGCAAACTTTTTTGGCATATTTTAAAAATTATAATAGGTTATCATAAATATAGCATTTCATAGTAGCATAAAATGTCACTTACATAATTTTGAATGACTCCTCAGTTTTACCAATATGTTTTTCTGTGTGTTCATATTTTATGGTCTTACTTTAATTAATACAAAGTAGGATGAATTTGATTAGTTATCTCGCCAATCTGGTCACTAGCACAACCAAAATTGATAGTTCACAGGATTAGGCCCTGCATTCTATTGTAATGGTTAGGAGTTAAGTGACTGCTTCCTAAATAAGAGCTGAAGTTTCTTCCCCTCTCATTGGTGACAAATGCTGTGTTTTTAATGTTTTCATCACTTAAAAACATTAACACAAATTTGACGGTCATAATTTTACACTGAGAGGTCGGTTCCTTTATATTCTATTAAAATAAAGTTATAAATTGCCTTTGGAAGAAAGTCAATTTGTTTTGACATGTTAATTTAAACACCACATCATGTCATGAATAATATGCTATTACAAAGCAACAGAGGGAGCTCACGTATATTCTATTCTCTCCCTGTAGTCTTTCTTATCTATTTATCTCATAGATAAATAAAGGTTGTTTTAAATTTTCTATTAGATGACTCCTTAAAATATCTTATTATAATATAAAGAGAAAAAGCCAAATATAATTTTAAATCAACATAGAAGCTAACTTCAAATATTCATGTTCTTTCACTTATTGAGTCTTTTACATGGAATTTAGTTTGTGTTTTTTTTTATATATAAAACTTATCCAAGACACACTTTTAGAAAATGTTCATAGCTATGGCTCATTTTGTTTATTATATTATGTTAAATAAAATGTGTTCTAGGAAGTATATGTGTAAATGTTTAAGAATGGGAATCAAATCTCGTTAAACACAGTCAAAATTTCAAACTCAACTCTTGCCTATACAGGGCTATACAAAAACTCATTAACAATCAGAAAAATTCAATGAAGCTAAGATACTCAATCATAAATATAAACCACTCTGCCTTAACTAACTCTAAGTAGGTCAACTATGTAAAATGCATTTAAAACCCGTATTTATTTATTATAAAAATGCATCCTCTGATCTCCATGTTTTAGAACTCCTAATTAAGTCTCCTATTAAAGAGACTTCAAAAAGATTCTTCTAACATAGGAGAAAATATGTATGTAAGATATTAAGATAATCCAGAAAGTTTTATTGTTTTACAATTTTATAATTCATTATTTGTTTTTAAAAAGTCCAGGCTTTTTGGAAACCTTAAGTAAGAGGCAACTGAGTTGAATGGACTTTGAGTAACTAAAAAACTGGACAGACAATCATCCTTGCTTCTAATTTGCTCTGGGTTTAATCTTAGTCACATTTTACAAAGCTAACACTTATCCTCCAGTGTTCTACTAATTGCTTGGTGCTATGTTGACTACTGGGAATGAACCACAAGATACATCACTGTAAACGGTAGGGAGTGCTTCAGTGATCAGGAGGTTAAAAACTCCCCATCAGCAGAAAGGGAGAATGCTTTACTTAACTCAGTGGTACAAATTATTTCCAGGTGGTGATAATTATCACTTGCGGTGTTTGATATTCCGGACTTTGCATCTATGTTTATTCTTGACAAGTTAAACTTTTCATCGTGAGCATTTTCCTGTAATCTCTCAAAGGCCAAAGACAAGGATAGACGGATTAGTGATGGGTGAAACCAATTCCACCCAAAATGGCAACACTTAATTACAAGCCTTGTTGTTTATAATTAACTGTGTAAATCACTAACTTGAAAGTTTCTTTTCAAAGTATTTAAAACCAACTCTTTTCCCAGGGAGATTTAATACTGTATATTATTACATAGTTAAGTATTATTTTGTTTATGCTATGAACAAGATGTGCAAATGACACATTTTTGAGACCATCTTGTCAGCAAACTTGGAAAATGTTCATGAATTGCATTAGTGTTTCTGCTTTGTACTTCTTAGTATTTTAGAACATTCTTTGCCATATATATGTCTTAAGGAAGACAATGCAATTACCTAAATGACCATGAGGAAGTAATGTGTCAATGGAGTGTCAGATTCTCCAAAATTTTGGAAAATTAAAAAATGATCTTCAGTATTTCTTCTGAGATTCATTCATTATTCTGTGAGCAATATTAGAATCTGAATACATTCACTGAGAACCTACTATGTGCCAGATGATTAATTTGAAGTTTAGAAACTATATGTAACCCACTCATGGCCACTGAGGTAGCAGATCTATAATCTGGACTCCATTCTTTTACATATAAGTTTTTGTTTTTTAACCAACTTTGCAAATACAACCTTTAAAAAATAAAAAGAAAGGTAAATTATTCACTTACCATGAAGCTCTGCATCAAAGGAAACCACAAGGAAAATAAAATACAAATGCTTATGCACTAAATTACAGATTTAGTGCCTAAAATTATCACATCATGTTAAAATAGTCAACCCAAAAGTAAGCCCGTAAAAACAATCCTCTAGTTCTTCATTTATTACTGCATTAAACTAATATTTACTGAGGACCTATTCTGTCTCAAATACTAGAAATATAAGAAAGAGAAAACAAAGAACCTTTCTCCACGCCATTGAAGGAGGTCCATCAGCAAAGAGGTGTCTGTTATAGAGCATGACGGGTTCACTGGTAAAGTTATCGACAAGGGTTATGAGGAAAGGTTCAGGACCAATCTCATTCTAATTTGCAATCTAAAGCTCAAAAAAAAAAAATCTCTGAACTCTAATTCAATATTTTTAGCTTCAACTATCCAATTTTTTGCCACCACTTCTAAATCCTTATGATCAATCACATCCTCTCCCAGTTTCTCAATTTACTGGATAACTCACACCATCACAATGATCCATCATCTTCCATCTGAAAGTCTGATCCTAGGAATCATGTTTCTCTCATTCTTCAAAGTTTGTGTGGATTATTTCTCTGCTCATTGATAGTTGGGTACAGTTTTGCAAGAGAAATTTTCAAATACCACATGCTGCCTCTTCACTATAGTGTTTCTGTTCTATTACTTAGATGGCCAATCTTACTTCATCCCTCAGAATTTAGAATTTATAATCTGATTTTATTTCTCTTGGATTATATACTACATCATAGAAAAAATACTAACATTTTAAAGTTTTTGTACAATATAGCAAAACAGCATAACAGACCCTCTCATCAATATCGATATTCTAAAATACACAAATGTGATAGTCAATGTAGAATACTAGCGGGAAAGTATATAACTGGTAAGAAAATGCAGTAAAACATTGGTAAATATTAAGGGATATTAAAGCATCAATACTATTATATAGCTAAGTAAACACACAAAAAAAATTTGATGACTGGTGGTTTTATGTGCATGAAGTGAAAAGAACACCCATCAGTAGCATTTCTTATCTTCTACCTCCCTGTATAAGTCACCTCACAAGTTGACTGATCAGTTGTCTTTTAAATGAAAAAGTCAACTGAAGTGGGAAATCACTTAAAATGCCATTTATAGTATCATTTTAAATCTTAGTCAGTTATTATATTATTCAATCATTTATCATATCTTAAAACACATAAAATATTTTTTGCCAATCTTTGAATTAAATGCCAAGTTGTTCTTCCATAAACCTATGCACCTAATGGATGCTCTGAAATTTCCAAGTGCTTATGATCTATTTCCCAATCTTATACAACTGTCTCACACTTAATTTAATAAGTGATAAACTTTTATTAAATTGTTCTGAAGCATTCACTTTTCATAGTCATGGAAGAGCTGTCTTTTCATTCTAAGATATCATAACTTGATATATTTATTTATGTAAATATAATAGTAAGTTCCAATGCCAAAAGAGATTTGGAACAATCCCTATTGACTCTTAGAACACGCATAAGTCAACTACTAGTGGCACAAGTATATACGAGTTACAGTAGAAAATATAATCTACTATATGAAGGCAGTCAGCACACTGGACATCAGGCTGTGCATTTTACAGAGGACCCAGGAACTGCTGGCTAACCAAGGATAAGTTAAGAGGGTTTCTACTATACTTTCTTAATATCCATCGTTCTTTATCGTCACAGCACAAAATTTTCAACTTCACCTCTTATTCAATACCTATTCGTGCTTCACTGTAAACCATTGTAAACAAAAAGTTAAAACTATTCTTTATTCTAGGGCAATCAATTTCATTGGTTACAAAGCAGTAGAAAAATTTACAATCCCTATCTAAAAAAGTAACCTCTATAATGTAGACACACTTCTAAAATTATATGCGTAATTTGTGTTTTAAGACGAAAACTCAACAATTAGAAAAATTACATAGGTATAAGAGGTCAAGTATTCTACTTGAAAACACTATGCTCCATAGCTCTGACAACCACAGAAGCAACTTTGTCTCCAAAAGCCAATCTTCATTATTAACAGCATTCGATTTCAGGTTCCTCATTTGTAAAATGAGAGCCTGGACCAAGAATCCACTCATTCTTGATGCATTTTATGATTCTGATAGGGGTTTCCTTTTAAGGATCGCATTCCATTTTAAGATATACTTCACACATTTTAGCCAAAATTCTGGACTGGAACACACAGTATTTATTAAGTGAGCTGTCCAGGCATTAATGCCAGAATCTCTTATATCCACACACAGCGGGACCCAAAATGAGAAGCACTGTACTGAACTACACAAATATGAAAAGTTAGAGGTCAGAGAAGCCACACAGAGCCCTGAAAAAGCCAACAATGCAACTTAATGTCCTTTCCATGTCCAGAACAATTCTCCATGCAGCTCCTGCAAAAGAGATTAATGGTGATAGCGGCAGCAAGTAGAGGAGAAATGCATGACATAGAAGCCCAGCCAATATTCCATTTGTAATTTGTCACATCTCAGCACAATAAGATGACTGCAATTTACAATTTACAATGTTGGCAATTTACAATTCAAATGAGTGCCTTGATTTTTCAAAGAATGGACTGTGCACACATCAGTCAGTATGACACAAAAATGCCCGATCAGGTTCATTTTAAATGCACGTTTTATTTGGTACTGTTAACTAATCACTATCATTACTTTTACTGTTTACGAATGCAGTATTTATTAGGCAAAACATAATTTGGAATCCCTTCTTACACCCAAACCTAATTCATTTCCTGACTTTTCGAAATATTTATATCCTGCTTAGACATTTTAGGTCTTTAAAGCCATTATACTAAGATGATTTATTTATTTCTGGGGCAGTGTTAAAAAAACTATAAGAGAAGACTAAAAAGGAAAAGACCACACAGAGTCCCTTCCAAGACTTAAAACAGATGAGAAGATGAGGAGGAAGAGGGAGGGGGCATCATTTAGGGCTAAGGAAGAGGACTTAGGTGTCAGCCATCCTCAGTTTGCACCCGTTTTAGACTCTGACTTCCCTCTGTGGCCTATGGCAAGACTCTTAAACTTGCTTGCATCAATTCCACATCTGTAAAATGGGGATAATACCCACCTCACAGGCATGTTGTGAGAATTAATGAATGCCTGTGAAACACTTTGAAGATGAAACAGGCTACATAAATGCTATTATTATTTCAAGAGAACTGTCCAATGCTGTAATTAAACAACTTTAAGTCCCACAATATGGCCTACTCTAAAAGGATCAGAGTTCCATGAGGAAAAGCCCAGCTCTAGGTGTCTCCTTTCAATTTCTTGAAAAAAAAAAAAAAAGGGAACAAAACCCATGCCTTATATTTTATGCTTGCAAAAAGCAGAGAATCCATACTACTCTCCTTAAGCTCAACACAAACAATTTCATCAAGTGATTATGGCAGTATTGGAAGCAGGTTGGTGTCCTAAGAAACACGGAAGCCCAAAGGAGAAAAGGGTGGAGTGGGGGTGGAGTGGGGGAAGATGGGATATTTTCAACACCACTTTGAACACACAGGAAAATAAGCAAGTTGTACTGCTCTTATCCTTGTCACTCGAATATGGACACAGGCATAGTCTTATGGAAAAGATATAGCTTCACAGATCATAGTATACCACACAGAGGTGATAAGGATTAAATTTTGGGTTATATGGGTTTTGTTTCTGTTGTTGGGTTACGCACATTCACCTCTAATATCAAAATTTTCGTATATTTTTTTCTCTTTCAAGATTAAGAATGACTTAAAAATTGCCAACTCATTCTCTTTCCAAAGACCCTTTGAAATTCCTTTTTTTTTAATTTTTTAGCCATCTGTGATTTTTCTTCTGAAAGAACAAAGTGTTTATTGCATGTAAACTACTAGGTCTTTGATTTTAGTCTATGTGAGTGAGTATAAAAAAAAAATACCAAAATAAAGATTTAAAAAATTGAGACAAACTCTATCAAATTAAATATGACATCCCTCTTTTTCTCTTCATCCAAGATTCATTTTAGTGATGTCTTTGAAACCAAGTCTTTTCTCTTTTTTATGCACCACGAGAGCAAATTAAAATGAACCAAACATGAAATGCAACTTCACTTCAAGACAAGGAATAGTCTAATTTAATTTAGTCTGGAGTTTAAAATAGCCCTCTCATCAATTTGTAGATCATTTAGTCACTTTATAAAATCCTTAGGTTTTACTCTTTGACAAAAACAATTTAAAGAGCGATTTATCTGAAACTACTCTAAGTACATGTTCTAGATGCTCATGTCTGTTTAACATAGTACTGACAGTGTCATTAATAATAAATCATAAAAAATGCAAATATCCTAAGCAGTAAGACATTGATTTTTTTCAAATCATTACTTACAGCTAGACAAAATGAACAAAAATGTATTTTAAACACAGAATAAAATCCTCATGAGATATCAAGGGATTTAAAGGAAATTTCTGGCCAAAACAGAAATAAATTCCAAATCCCAAAAATGTCATTTTGGTGGACATAACGAAGGGAGAAAAGGAGGAGAGACTCATGCTTATGAAGAAAGATCTGGTACCAAATCTCCAACTCAAATCCCAGCCCAGCGCCTAACAGTACTTGTCTTATTCAAACCTCATTTTCTTCATCACTAAAACGGGAGTAATATTATATATACTATTGTTGTGAGAATTTAATGAATTAATATTCAAAATAATTTTGCGCCTGGCTCTCAGGAACGGTGTGATCACAACAGCTATATGATGGTGGATCATACACATGTGGAAGTGCCAGGAAGGTGCTGAGCTCCACCTCTCGTGTCTCCCCAGCATGAGCTGAGATGTCAGCTGGTACGACTGTTTACATCTCAGTGCGGAGAAACATTTTTCTCATTATCCTTGAAAATATTAACTAAAATTTGTACTGTACCTTTTTAAAAAATAAATTTGTTTATTTTATTAGTTTCAAGTATACAGTACATTGGCTAGACATTTATATAATTTATAAAATGATACCCCTAATTGCTCCTTCTCTCCTCTGGTTTTCCATGTAGCCAGTGTATTAATGCTAACTGCATGCCCTATGCTGTACCATTTTACTCAATAAAATTAATAGGCATCTAGCAACCTAAGAAAATCCATTTCATGGACAACATGTATGCTGACATATAGTTAGCTATAGCCACATGAAGTTAAGCACAACCATTTTTGCCTGAGCTCTAAAGAGGCACTGAAGTTCACCAGCACTTAACTCCTGAATCAGCTAAAATGCGTCACTTTACAAATATCACTCCATTCTCCAGGAAAGTGTAACTTCTGTGAGGTTCTTATTTCTTCTTTTTGTGAACCACTGTAGTGGATGGACTTCACAATTTACAAGCAACTTAAGCTAATTGGAGAAGGAGAAGAAGAGGGTAGAGAGGAAGGAGGAGGAAAAGACTAAGAAATCATTCTATTCTACTTTTTCATATGTTGTTTAAAGTTCCTACTATCAATTAAAGTCATTTTAAAATGCACACAACAATACATGATATATCTGGATGGCTTATGGACTATGAGATACTCAGAGAATTTTTTCCTAACAATTCTATTTTGAGAATCCTCCAAATGAAATCCTCTTTATCAATCTCTTTATCATTGGCAGCTATTGGATGTAGTTTCTGAAGCGGATGCATACGCATGGTTTGAGAGGATACTTCCTTTCAATGATTTGACCCTTTCTTTCACGGGGTCAGAAACTACTATCACATATAGTCAAGCACAAGAAGAAACAACACCTGGATGATCGAATATACTGAAATAAAAAAAGATAAGGTGTTGCTCCCTCTGGATCCATATTAGTGTTTCTTCTACTGGTGTCAATGTAGTAACCTGTGTGATTAAACCACATGAACTATACACTTTTCTTCCTTCTATTCAGTAGCACTTTAGACAGAAAACGAGTTCAAGTTCAATAGTTAACATTGTGTTTTCTTAAAGGTATCTCTAATTCTTATCAAGATAATTCATATCACTCATTACCCTACCTAAGAACTTTAGATATTACTGGTAGCCTCTATATTTAATAATCTTAAATTACCACAAAACATTTTTACTTTTTTTTAACTCTTGAAACTATTTGAAACTAAAGCCAAAATAAAAACAGCTAAATAGAACTATACAATATTCTATACTTACTAACATGATTGTATTAAAACTGGGTTGTCATTTCATTATGCATATTTCAGAAGAGGATCCGGTTCAGATTTATGAAAACAATCCAACAAACCTAATCATTGCTCAAAAGTCAACCATGCATTATATTTTAATTATACTTTATAAATCCATTATTCAAAGTTAGTTTTAGGAGAAATAGTCTCACTGTTAAATTTCCAGAATAGATTCAAGGAAGTGAAAATGAACATAAAGTTATATGGATGAAATGAAATGCATATATTACAACTAATTTCACCAATTTTGATTCTTTATATCCAGATATCACAGAATATAATGAAAACTGTAGACAACATAAAATGGTTTATAATCTGAAATACACACACACACACACACACACACACACACACACATACACACAATAGGATGATAGTACTTTATTATCATCCCACTCTTAAGGAAAAACAAACAAAAAAATCTTTACAAATTGTCCAAACTATAAACTTGACCTGACATTATTTGTACATCACAACCTAGAAAATACTAAGAGCAGGCAGAAAGTAACTTTCAAAAGAAGTAAAATGTCATAAATCAAAAAATATGTATAATTAAATTATTTCATTTAATTAGATGCACATGCCTATGAATACATATATGCATAGTAACATATCTTTAAAACTCATTTGCGATGTTTTTAACAAGATTTTCACTGCTAGCTACAAAAACTATAAAATAAATGAAAAACAAAAACCTGGTACCAATAGGTGGCTTTCTCAAACAATCAAATCAGTATTCCAATATGTTTAAGTGACACTTGGGATGCTATTCGTTTTGATTTCAGAAATATAATAGCTCTTACATAATTGTTTTTGCTAAGTAAGTCACTGTGAATGGCATCTTTTATCCTTTAGCATTTCAAAAAAGGAAAATATTATATGCTCAATAGAGAAAAGTAGGGGAAAATACAAATGGAATGCTCCTGGCATGTTAAAATGTCACGCGTGAACACACACACACATTTTTAATGTTTAACTAAGTTAATATTTCCATAAAGTACTTTAAACAAACATTGTCAAATTATCTACAATTATAATCACTTAACACAAACAGAAACCGTAAATCTGGGCAAAGTAGTTTGTCTGCACTACTACCCATTACTGTGAGCTGGATTAACAACTTCTACTTGGAAATTCGCTAGCTTTTAGGCACAAAGCAGAGGTTCATTGTAGAGCAAGGTTGGCGAAAAGAAGAGCAGATGTCCGCAAACACAGAAAAGAAGCAGTTATCGAATAATTCTGAGGAAAAGATCTGAATCCCGTGTTAAGATTCCTCACAAAGGTTAGTTCAAATGTTTAACTAATAAAACTGCCAGTATGATTGTCAGCTACATTTAAAGTCTATCACCTTTCTAATTTCCTAGAGATTAGGTTTTTAATCTAGCATGCACATTACAGGAAGTTTACTTCTTTTTACTTTTTAATTTTATTAAGAAATATATCAAATAATATAATTCTTGTCTGATAAAAATCATTAAAATGCCATATCAAACAGCAAACACTTAAAAGATGTTTTTATTACCCATAATTTGTTCAAATGACCTGCAAAGCATCAAATTTTTTGCTTTTGTTTCTAAGTCAGGGAAGGAAGAGGACAATGTGATGATGCCATTCTCTCTCCACCCCTCCCCCTCTTTTCATTCTCTAGGCTGAAATCCTCTAATGAGTCTGTCTAGGTTTAGTTGGGCCAGTGAAGCATGGGGGTTTTAAGCTCTCAGGTTGTGCCGTAGATTGTCTTGGGTGTGAATTTCTGTCCCAAGCTCTGGGATCTTAAACAGTGACTTGGTCCTGTGGTCATTAAAAGTGTTATAGATTGTTAAATGACCCAGATGGGAAGCAATCATCATAATCAGCTTCAGGAAAATTAGAACTTTTCGGCCTCTCTTCTCTCCCCGCTCCTCTCTAAGCAGAATCTCTACCTCTTGGTCTACTCCACTTCTAGTAATGGCTTCACCCCTGCAAAGCAGTAGCCCATATATTAACCATATCTCCACCACGCCTTATAAACTGCACTTACCTGAATTTTCCTTTGGGGCCCTGTTCTCTGCTTTGAACAGCTAACTGATGACCTGAAAACAAATTTGTGCTGGGGTGTAAACACTAGAAATAAATTGACATGTGATTACTCTAAGGATTACTTCTATTTTAACAGGAAAAAAAAAAAAAACACTCATAAAACTCTAAACCTAAAAAAAGTCTGGAAATGGGCAGTTTAGAAACCAAATCAACGAGATTCCTTTGGAGGACCGAGGAAGAGGGAGCACATTTCAGAAACCTACAAACCAAGACTTAGAGGAAGGGAGGCCAGTTGGAATCACATTCGAAAACACTTAATTCTACCATGAAACTCTTTTATCTTCCTAACAGTCATATTACTTTCCAGCGGGTCTATAATTAATGTTTCAGGTATTGGTAAACAAAGCTATGTTCCAATTCATACAAGAATTAGTAAGGGATGAAAAACATTCTCAGCATAATCTCTGACATGTTCTGTTTGGAATGCAGGTCTTAATCACATGGGCTTCTGATTGCTAACAATTAAGATCCTGATCTTCTTTTTTTCCCCTTAATAGATGAAAGCCTTTGTGAAGAAGATGTAAAATTCACCCTGTCATATCACTGACAAGTGGCACTGAGCTGGTAAAGTAGTGTATTAATACTGATTACCCTGATTAATAGCACCGTAAAAATTGGTTCAATGGCGCTTTAACTTTTTTTAAAGGAACAGATGAGAGACATACTGGGCAGAATATATAATTGGTTTATCTCATTCTATCACAAAGAGAAGTCCTTGAAATTTATGAGTTAAGGTAGAAGCTCAGTTTTTTCTAGTTTTAATAAATAAATTCATTTAAAATGAAAATGTTTAATTAAACAAATCTTCTCCTACCCGCCCCCTCACCCCCAAATAATCAGGCAACTTGAAGAAAAAACACTCAAGGTTTAGGACAGATCCTCTTAAATTCAAACACAGTCAATCTTCAAGCAAATGAGTATGTATTCAGTGTTATATCATTGTCACCAGATTTTATATTGATTATGTCTGCAATATGACAGGTCTTATAAAAATATATTGTATAATAATAGCTTTAATACCACAAACTCTTCTAAAGAAAAGCTTCAACACATAAATTGCTAAAAAGAAATGTTCTCATATATAGCCTATTTTGCTCTAACATCAACCCTAGAAGATGAGTATAAAAGAGTCCCCATCATCCACCGCTGGCCCCTTTAAACAGCTGAGGACTACACTCCTAGAATTGTATGGCTCACGCCAAAGTGTCCAGCTACTTAAGCATGGACTTAGGAATCTCAGTCAAGTAGCTTTTCTATTATAATACTTTGTTTAAAACAGCCTTTCGGAGTTAGATTTAAGATACAGAAAATAGTAAATGTAAATCAGAACTTTACTAGATAAACTCAAGGAAGCCACTTGTTTTTCAACGGTGCTTTTTATGTCCCTACTATGAGGCAACAATCTGGTGGTCAGTGGTGACCTTGTAGGCAAGGATGGATGACAAATGCTGCAAAAGTCTCCCTTTAAAACACACACACACACACACACACACACACACACACACGCACACTACAATGATTTCTAGTGGTAAGAAATGAGTTGTATAGAGTTTTAAATTTTTCTAACAGTGGGATTTTAAAAAGGAATCAAAAATAGCTTCATAACAATTTAAAAAAAAAAAAGAAGGGCAGCTTAGCAGCCACGCATTCCAGGTCTTATGTGAGACACATGTGTATTCCCATGCCAACTCAACCACTAATTAGCTGTGGGACTTCAGGTAAGTTGCTCAACCTCTCTGAAGCTCTGCATCTTTCTCTCTAAAATAGAGGTAATAAGAATTAGTAGCTCAATCACCAGGTGAAAATGCATGTAAAGCAAGCCATTTTAACTGCTATTTGTTATTATTATTAATTGGACTTGTGCAATCTAGAAACAGCTGCTTTGCAAAGCAGTGATCTCTCTGATGCAAGAAATCTACCAGACCTGGAAAGGAGCTGTTAAAAAAAACAGCTCTTGGCACTGGGAAGGGGGTTGTTCTAGTTGACTTCTAAAGCCCTTGATATTCTTGGAAATCTGTAACTGTCCCTGAAGGTCTCATGTGCACCTTGACTAACTTAAGTTTAACCAACCTTTACTGAGTTCCAACCACTGTGCATGAAAATATTAACGAGAATCAGTCCTTGCCCTTAAGGGACTTCGTTCACTTGGGGAAAAGAGAAACATAAATAATTCCACGCTAACGTGGTATTATCAGTGATACAAGCTCTATAAGCTGCAGGTTCAGAAGAGCCTTGCTTTGAGGCTGAATCCTGAAGACATGGGCACGCTAGACCTGTAGGCCAAGCCAAAGACTCCATCATTAACTCTGCAGTCTCGTACAAGACACACACATCCCGCCAGCAAAAGGACAGGTTTCACAGTCACCACACTGGGGGTAAAAGGCCAGTTTGCCACTACACAGCACTGTTTTTTCAAAAGCAGATTACAGTAAAAAAGTAGAGATGCTGAATAAATTATTTTTGTCTTAATTTTTAAAAAATCAATTATTTGGAGAGTCCATAATACCATGATGGGTTTGTAAAAACTGAGTCTACCTAAGGCGAATTTCAAAAGAAGACGAACAAAACTTTTTTCTTGCCATTATGATTCAAGTTGCCATATCATTCCAGTGCTACAAACTATGAGCTGTTGCAGAAAAGCCCACAGCTTTGCTCAGGTTGTGGTAAATTTAAATTCTACACTGACTATGTAGCCTTTTCTCCTGGGTTTCTTTAGAGCTAATGCTTATGTACTATATGTGCTTTAGCTCATGTTAAATATACATTAAATACTTCCATTTCGATTTTTGCAAAGTAAATGTGACAAATGTAGGCTACTAAAGCCTTTATCATCTAAGCTGGATAATTCACATCTTTTACGTGTAGGGTATTGAGAGTTCAAAGAAGCAAAGCAGATTCTGATTATTATCATGCTTCCAGTAAAATGAATGAAATGATTACTAGTATAAATTTTTTTCAAAGTGCTTTTGAATTGACTTGTCTCTATTTTCTAAAACATCTTATATAGCATTAAAAACATAATTGAGCAGAATATGATTACATGGAACAAAATTACGTTCAAAGGCAGAAGTAAAATGCATTTTAAAATCTAAGTTGAGGAGAATACATTTGCAACACTTAATTTAGTGCATCCCTTTTAGAGCCGATTGCTAACGCAGCAGAAAAGCAAGCCTGTCCGTCTGCTCTCACCTCCATGCAATGCCTGCCTTTTGCAGGTGTGCCTCAAGGACTTCTCCCTCTTACTCTCTGAATCATCTTGCAGACACTAATGAGCATCGCTCTTCAGCTTTAATTATTGGCCCCTGACAAGTCAACATAATAGGAATCAGCTTAACCAAGCAAACTCCCCAGTGACATGTTCAATTACTCAGGTTGTACTTCTCCAGAAGAGGTCTGAGGGGTTGCTAATTTAACACTGTCAAAAAAATAAACACAGGTATCACTTACAGTTTATCTTCTGACCTTTATGTCACCAAATCTAACAGGATATGCTTCTCCCCCATCCCCCCGGAAAGGATTTATAGATTAAGTGTACTTCAAGGCCTTCCAAAAAATGAAAGAATTTGTCTCAGATCCACACACACTAGTGTAAGAAGTTACATAACATGCTTTATAATCTGAAAATGCTGGAATGTGTTGAGGAAGTTACTTCATCCCTTCTTTAAAAAAAAACAAAAAGATATACTCTGATCTGCTGTCTGCTACTACCATTGTATCTGTTCATATCAGAAGAAAATAATAACCTTGTTACCTTTCACTCTCACGAGTGTAAAATGAAATGCATAGTAAAATAAGAATTTAAAACACAATTTTCCAACAGAAATTTCTAAATATGTTACACAGTAGATGACATTGGTTTACAGTAATACCTCCCTTTCTTGGAGTATGGCAATAAATTAGTATTTTTAATTCAAAACTGCAGTACAGTAGCTTCCTTGGTAAGTTAAATATGACCAACCAACTGCACCGTAATTGAGCTAATTCCATTAACTCTTCTTTTTAATTTCTGTAATAATTTGTTTTTTATAAAAAGTGATCCCATTTGTTAACTTCCACCTTTTCCACAATCAGCAGAAGATATACTGTTTGTCAGCACTTCTATTTTTTCTTCAAATTACTCTTGCCTTCAAACTTTAATCCTGGCAATATCCAGAGTGGAAGGTCCACCCAAGAAATGACTAATTAAACCTGACCTAGTATAATAGTCACAGGCTTCACCATCCCCAGAACACTGAAATGTAAAAATGCATCATAACTAATAGAAAATGAAATGTCCCAGAGAATGAAAAGGAGCTTCACAGTTCTATTGCATCTATTGCAAAAGAAACTCAAAGCATGTATCCTAATGGTAGTGGGACAATGATAACTTTACATACAAATCTTATTTTAAAATAATGCCCAAATCATATATTCTCTATTATATCATTGTGGTTAACAGTCTTTCAAAAAACTTCTACAAATATTATTGTGATGTAATCTTTATAAAAGGCAGAATTTTGCACATTTCTTTTTGTACTTGCTATGCCCAGATCTGTTTAGACCATTTAGAGTAAATGTTTTAAGAACTGTTTGTTAAAATAATTAAAGAATTAATGAATAAACAAATGAGTCATCCATATTCCTAATATTTAACTCTAAATAAAAGTATATGTCAATTTCAAAAAAAATAGTAGTCTGTATTTCTTCCTTTCTTATACTAACAAACTAACATGAAATGTAGGTTGAAATGCTGTCAAGAACCTTTCTAGAATAGAAAACCACTTTTGCTGCTTATAGTTTGTGATAGTATATTTTAATATCTGGAGTATTCTAATTCCTCTTTAATATGAAAGTAACTTTTATAAGTAAATAGATAAACTATTTTGGAGAGTGTAAATGTCACTACATATATTAAATAGTTTAATTTTCAGTTCCATTTATTTTCCTAGGTAAAAATACTATGATGATAAGTATTACTGATATCCAGAAACTCTTGATTGCTTATCCAGTTTCACAGAAGCATAAGAGTAAATTCATATACAAATTACTGAACCCTTCAACAAATAAGAGCTGAAATTTGGAAGACACTATCTATTTTATAATATATATTATAAATGGGGAATATTTTGGATTCATGAGCTTCCTCATACAAATAGTCCTTTAATAAACTCTGATAGCTAAATATTTGCTAAACTCAATTTCTATATTTATAGTCTTTATTAAGACCTTATATTTTTTCCTACAATCCTCAAAAATTATTTCTATAGTATATTTAGGAACATGTTTTTAATTTAAAAAAATAATTCTAATATTGTGGAATGTTTAACAGTAAGAAATATTACTAAATATTTCCATGAGAGTGTTTAGATGCTATTCCTCATTCACTAAACTAGTTCCTCAAAAGCATTGTTAAAGTTAATGCAAAGCAAATAAATAAAAAACTGTAAAATGGGCTCGGCATTCCTAGGTATTCATGACTAAGAGAAGAGGATTTGTTTCTTTCTCTCAAGCCCTCAGTGTAGACTGAAGGGTGGAGACCCACCTGTCTTAAATGTGAGCTTTTAAAATGACAGGACCATGAGACATCCCAGGTTCACCCGGGCCCCACATCCAGCCCAATGCACCTGTACAGAAGGGCATTTTATAGCCCTGAATCCAATGACCATTCCTTTCCTAGAACCGATCTCACTCCCAAAACATGATAAAACAATGAGCAAAATAAAATGATTGCTTTAAGGTGAAAAACTGAACTGTTCTCCATTTTCACCTTTTAAACGGAGATCCCTCTGCAACTATTAGGTGCAGAAGAGGCCACACATCATGGCAAATGAGGACTGCATTGCTGTCTTCAATGAAAGATTCACATCAGTTCAATAGCACATCCCTCACTGTCTGGTTAAATGTGCGTTTTATCAAAGTAATAATAGAAGCAGAAATAAATGAACAGAGTGGAGGCCAAAAAAGAAGAGATAAATCTTCCAAAGAGATTAGAAAAGGAGGCGAGTCAATGGAGCTCTGAGATAAGGGGCGGTTGCTCCAGATGGCACAGGTTCAGAGAGGGCCCTTTGAGAGGTGTGACAGTGTGAAGAGGGAGACAGGAGGCCCAGGGGGAGGTGAGGGGAGGGACAAAGGAAGCACAGGGAGACTGAGACCAGTTGGATAATGAGCATGAATGAAACAGGGCAAAGGGGTGAAAATAAATGGTTCTACCTCAAACACTGAGGCATTCTTCTTCCACTTTGTGGTTACAGATTCCTTCCTATCTTTTCCCAAATGTCTTCAGGAACCTCATTCCCCAAACACCCAAAGCCTAGACGCTAGTAACCGTCAAGGGCAAACACTGTGTAACAGGCACTCGACAATCGCTGAGTTTTCACAGGAAAGGCCCTTCTGAATGGATGATTCCACACTAACAATACGCTTAGTTTTGGGATTTTTTAACCCCTCTCTGCTAACTTTGCTGTTTAAAAACATTCAGCAAAAAACCAAGTAGAATTTCAATTAGAGTTTTCATTACCAGATTACACGTTCCAAATGTAGGAGTAGACAGGGTGAATGAAAGAGATTATTTTGACATTTGTGTGTCATTCCCTCCACCCTGCCCACTAGCTGATGCATTCTATTCAAGGAAGGGTATGTGAGACAGGATAAAAAACAGGTAAATCAGCATATAGTCAGGTGAATGGAGCTTAGACCAGTCTATTTCCACCTATGCAAACCAGTAGCCAGCATGCCAATGACACCTTCTGCTAAGACAATGTTATACCTATCACGGAACTTTAAAGAGTAAGTTTGATTTCAATATATTCCAACCATTCTCCGTGCTGACCTCAAATAGAGCTAGTAAAAGATTAACTGTTAAATACAAAACATCCAATATATTGGCAACCTTTAAGCGTCAAGTTTCATGTAGGCAACTACCGCTTCCCCAAAAAGGTTTTGAATTTGTCTCTTAAATACTAGGCTAATTGCAGGAGATATAGATTTTTTTTCTGGGTGGTTATTTTGGAAAACCAAGATATTTTAAATTTCCATTTTTTTTTATTGACACGGAAATATCTTATTTAAATTTCCTATTACCATTCCCACAATGCCTCCATATGCATTTAATAGGATCTAATTCCTTAGTCAGTTTTACAGGTCTTGAAAATCAATGTCCTTTATTTATTCTGTGTCTTTTGTTATTTACATAGTGTACTGCTACTGTATCTGTTGAAAGGGATGGCAACTGTCTGTCATTCCTAGGCCGGTCCATGAGATCGTGTTCTTTTTCCCAAAACAGACCACATTTTTCTCAAGCCAAGAATAACACCCTATCATTAAATATCTCTAATATATATATTTTTTCTTTTACACACAAAAATCCATTCAGCAAATCTGTTCATGTAATTTGGGAAATCTTCTGTCTAGGATCTCCAGGAATCCAATCGTGTCTAGTGGCATCTCCTAATTTTAGGATGCTAAGTATACCTATATGCCACATAACTCTAAGCTGCCTACAGCATCTTCGATCCCAGTAAATCATGAATCAGCCCATGCGAAGGACAGGTTCAGTGCTAGAGTTTACTGATTACTTAAGACCCTATTTCCTACCTTCACATGTCCCAAACTCACAGGCTGCTAAAAAATGACCACACTAAAACTCTACCCCTTCCCCTCCTCAAAAGATAAAAGCCTGCACTAGATCCAAGATGAGCAAACACAACCCTGAAATGGCAAATGCTATTACTATACCCCATTCCAATACCATAGGCACATTTCAGGCATCATACCTACTGCCTGCCTTTCACCTCAGAGTTGGGAAGAAAAATATGTTTTTAAGGATGTTTGTATCAGTAACAGTAAGATACACAGAAGCACTACTTCTAAATCCTAATATAACATTAGTGATTATGGTACAATTAAGAGGATGTTTTCTCTAGAAAATCTAACTTTGGAACTCATGTAACCTGATTCCTAATTATGAGGGCGGTCCTAAACTCAATTCACAAAACAGATAGAAATGGTTTTGCCTTTCTCACCAACATAAATGAAAGCTTAAGTGTTTTCTGCTTAAAATTTCTGAGATACTCTATAAACTACAGCCTATAACCAGGGATAAATGGACCCATGATGATGGTAAATAATATCAGAGTAATATAACAACACAGTATTATACAGATAGCTGTCACTTACTGTTAACGATGGGGAAAGTTGATGAAATAAAGATAAAAGCTCCTATTGGCCTTCAAGAAAAACTCTTGATTTTTTAGATTATTATAAACAGAAATCGAGAAACAAGTAAGGAGAGCAAACAGTGGCAGGTCAGTGTTTAAGCACAGCTATTCCATCTCTCCCTTGAGAAAATCAGAGGCAAAGCAGAGCCTGAGCACTCAGGCATCCTGGCACCAGTGCGAACGCAGAACCCAAGGTTTAAGTTTGGCATAAGGCATCTTATTTCTCAGTATTTCTCAGAGCTTCAAAGCATGTTAGCAATAAAGTATGAGAAAACACCCTTGGTGGTGTAAGATTCACTTTGTGGATTTATATTCTCCCATTATTGGCCTGTACTTAATCAATGCTTTTTTTTTTTCACCATCTACTCAGTGGGGTTCTGTACAATTCAGATCTTTCAAATCTGTAATTACAATTATATTTCTGTAACGTAGTTTTATAACAAATTGCATGTACTTTCAAAGGGTTAACAAATTAGCTAGAATCAAACCTGATAGATACATGAAAGCACTGGACCAATGATGAAACAACCATTATAACCAGAAATAATAAAGAACCTTTGGAATGCTAACGTGTTATATTTTTTAAAGTAAAAAGATGGGGGTGGAGGGGTGAAATTTATAATCAATTGTTTTAACAAATACACTCTACCTAAAGATTTCATTTGTAAGGAAAACATCCCTGCCAGAATACTTGTGTTCTTCACTTGCCTTTAAATGAGCTTGGGCATTATTTAAAATATACCTGTGTTTTAAAATCTATTAAAGACTGTAAAGTCTCAAGATAAAGTCTGCTCTTTTACTCCTTAATGTTAATGCTTTGGCACTGCAAAGTATATTAATATTTATGAATGACAAAATCTATTTTAAAATCATATGAAAATATTTTTGCCATTAATCCTATGTGGTTTATTAACATGAAAAAAAAATGTCTATTTATTATCATCCATGGCTGGTGTGTCACCATATCAATATGTTACTAAGTAGCACTTGAAATTCTGATACAAAAGTGAGATAATGTTATTCACTGGCCTTCCAAAACAAGCTTTTGACATTTTGAGTCTAAGTATTCATGGCATTATCACTTGGGTAACACTTAATTCACAAAGTGTCAATTTTAAGAACTAAGTGTCAATTTTAAGAATTAAGTAGGTATAAACTCATTCTGATTTATTCCTAGATCTCATGCAGCACAAATATTTTATGCTTCTTAGCCTTGAATGTTTAGGAAAATATACACAAAATGAAGTAACTACCTTACTACCAGAAACATTTTCAACTACTGAATACCCAGTACCCAGACTAAGGCCCTGATCTTAGTTTTGTAAGCAGATAAGTATTTATTCAATGTATGAATGAATATAGCTTCAGCCTATCTGAGGCCAGATGAGGCCATTATTTTTAGGGCAATGAAGAGTTTACAAACAAAATAAAATTTGACAACAAATTTCCAAATATTTAAAGACAAAAATCAAACCCCTGTAAAATCTCACAGTTGCATTTTAAATGTACTTTTTTCCCATGTGTGTATCCTTAGTATGAAACTGAGTCATTAAATTGTTGATTTTAATAACAGCCAGTGATGATTAAGTTGGCCTTTTAATCTTTTTATATAATTCGTTTCGTAACATTTTATGCTTATATATAGTGACTTCAATCATGAATGTGTGAGTGAATGTTAAACCTCCACCTTGACTGTCTGGAAAGCACTAGAAAACTGAGATATCCAAAGTACAAGAATGAGTTACTTATACTTTAAAAGAATCTAGGGATAACTCTTGGTTCCCTCCATTCACTTTCATGTTGCTGTGTACTCATCTTCTTTTTTTTTTAAGACTACGATAAAAGTAAAGTCAA
The DNA here is from genome assembly GCA_004027375.1 of Macroglossus sobrinus. Taxonomy (NCBI): domain Eukaryota; kingdom Metazoa; phylum Chordata; class Mammalia; order Chiroptera; family Pteropodidae; genus Macroglossus; species Macroglossus sobrinus. The sequence goes on along the minus strand of PVKZ01002146.1, from coordinate 6,517 downwards.
CGTTAAGGCTCAAACCACTTCCAAAGATAGAAAGAGGGTTACCGCGGGCATTCAAAATCCAAAACAGGCTGCTGCCCCAAATGATAAAATGGGTCAGGAAAATACAAGCACTAAAACCGGCGATCAATATCAAGCCTGCCCACAATGCGATCTACGAAGAAAAATTTTATTTAGAGTCCTTACAACATTAATGAGGCAGAGGAATCTTTGCTCACTAAAGCCAGCAGTTAGCAGAGAAAAGAAACAAAGACTGTTTTCATAAAATCATAACAACCACGTTGCTAAGGTGTAAAGGGGCCGTTTAAATATCTAGGTTACTTTGTGCGTTGAACTATTTTGAACATTGCAGGGAGCTGGTGCTGCATCCATTTTAGAGTCCCACATGCAAACTTACATGGGAAAAGTTCAAAGAAATGCTGACAACTGGGAGTGGGTAAAATAATCTGTACACCAGTGAAACTGCCCGTTAGGTTATAAAGTTTAATTTTACCAACTCTAGGCAAAACTTAAGGGCCTTTCAGAAACTAGACTGGACAAATGCCTTGCAGTGATATGCATATCTGTGTGCTGTTTTACAATGCTACCTCCTGGCAAGCGACATGGAGAGGAAACAAATAACGATTTTCACTCCCTTTTTGACTGCTGAAGTAAGGAGAACCATCACTTCAGCATTAAAAACCTCCCTGCTGAGTTGGTAATGCCAAGTAAAAGAAAAAAAATGTCAATTTAAATGCAGAAAGCTTGTTTTAGGAGGTAAAGTAAAAGGGATCAAACTTTAGTTACCATTTTAACGTTAACATTCTCTTCTCCCATTACCTCTAACACACTAAAACTCAAGGCACAAAAGTTACAGCTTCATTTTCATAAAGACAGAAGTAACATTAACATTAACCATGGATTAGCATTACGATTATTTTGAAGTAACAATCCTTTCTGTCTAAACGTTACAAAACATTTTATAAACAAAACCTCTGCAATATGTGTGTGTGTGTGTGTGTGTGTGTGTGTGTGTGTGTGTGTGTAGGGGGGTGAATGCTACACCTACATTTGAAATGCTCAGTTCTTGCTTTTGACACTTACTAAGTATCAACCCATATTCTGGTCATCTGTATGAATGACATATCTACCCTAATAGACTAAAAACACCATGACAGTAAGAGCTGCATTTGGTCATTTGTATACACAGCTGATAATGTCACACACACACACACACACACACACACACACACACACACACACACACGGCACTAGTTACGTCTACAGGGCCGTACGGTTCAGTTTGGGGAAGTCAGTCTGAATCCAGAGTAAGCCACATTCTTCTCTATCAGCTGCATCAGAAGGAAAGCAATATTTTGCTCTCTCAGGTTCCTTAATCTTTTTATTTTTTCTCTCAATTGTTGCAGAACTCCAGTAGCAAAAAGGGAGGTAATTTGGGGGGGGGGAGGCATATTAAAAAAAACCTACAATTTAAATAATGGAAATAGTTCTACCCCTGGGGACCTTTAGAATAGAATGAACTAATGAAAGGTGCTAAGCGAAGAGGGATGACACGAATAATATCTAAAGATCTTCTCTCACACGATACATATCTTTAAGTTACTGGCTCAAATCGCACATAACTACTAACACAAACAGGAGAACAGTGAAAAGTACCTAACCTGTTCTGATCACCAGGAACACCACCACCAGCATGTACTGAAGTACTAAAAATTATACACACTCACCTAAAAAGAAAGTTTTCAATTGCTAGTAAAAACAAACACGTGGGGTTACCATTCTCCGTAGAGCGTGCCACGGAGAGGGAACCAAAAGCCTTAAGCACGTGCAGTTCTGGATCAACAAATTCAAAACCATTTTTCAAACCTTAATTGCAAAAAAAAGATATAAATGTTCCCAGCGCTTCTGTAAATGTTCCCTGAGTAACAAGGAATAACGATATATCAAGACTGTACAGTGTGGACAAAACAAAACAAAAAAAAAGAGTAATAAAGGGCCCCAAGAAGGTAAGTATGGGAAGGCATTATTTTGCAGGCAGATAAAATTCATGATGATTTTTTTTTTAAGTAACTCAATGATATTAAAAATAAAACTCTAACTCGGCAGCAAAAGTATTTATGTGAAAGAGAAAGACGCCTCCGGGTATTTTCAGCCTCTTGACTTTCCCTTTATTCTACTTCTTCTAATGGATTAGAAAAAAATAGCTATTTACTCTTGTCATTTAAAAAATATTTTTTGATCACTTAAAAAAGTTTCTCATTAAAAAAACACTTTTTAGTGTTGAAACTTATTACAAATCTGCAACTAGACTTATCAAATATTATTCCCTCTTCTCTTTCTCCAAAAAGAACTGAAACTCAAAATCAGTTGGTCAGTGTGACTGCCCCCAAAAAAATGCTTAACCGATGCAGAACTGCAGTTTACATAAGGAAAAAAAAAAACTGAGGTGGCATAATTTATTTAAAACAACTTTCAGCTAACTGGAAATAGACTGTATTTAGGACTAAACAAAATTTTGAATTTTTTTTCAAGTTTCCAAGTATAAGGCAGGGTAACCGATAAGAAAATAGACTTCTTCTGTTTCCCAATAGAATGTACTTGCTTAAAAAATTAAGAGAAAAGGACTAGGGTTTCACAGGTAGGGAAGAGATATATAATTTATCTACCCTGTAGAATAATACAGGCATAAACACTAAGGAATGCCTCCAGTCGCTGTGTGTGTGCGCACGCAGGTGTGCACATGTGAGTTGCGTGCATTTTCTCTCCGTTTCATCAGTTTTATTAGATTGGCTAGGATTTACATTAAAGGTTGCTGATCACCTAAGGCAAAGAGCATGATCGAATAGATTAAATGAAAAGCAACTCGCCTCAACAAGCATCACACAAAATGCGGACTGTGTGAATGAAACTCTCGTCTACTGTACTGACATACTGTACCCACTAGTAATGACTCAGGTAATTTTTTAAAAAGCAAGAAAAGCACCTATAACCCACCCACCAAGTACTTATCACTGAACAGAACTGGGAGTCCTTTAAAGGTAGACAACAAGCATGTCGGAAGTGGAGAGTGATGGTGTATTTTGGAAGATTTCCCCCTACTTTTCTGTTGTCTGCACTTTCTTATTCACCATTCAGGAAAGGCAATTTGACACTGGATTCTGTAACGAACCTGGTCCGGCAGGATTTCTCACACACTCTGCACAAAAGGCTAACCCCTTCCAAAGTACTTATTGCAGATTTTCGTCAAGGTTGAGTGAAATGCAGCCAGGGAACTACGCTCAAACATAATATAAGAGTCTCCTCTGCTAATCACTAACCGGTGGTTTAGCTAGAAGGGGAGAAAATTAAAAAAAAAAAAAAAAAAAAAAAAACTTTGTACTGTTTCATTTCCTCTTATGCAAATGAGAAACATAGAAAAAAACTCAAAGAAATTGTAAAAGAATGATATACCCTTTGTTCATTAATTTACATGGAAAATCTAAGACTTCAAAGTGACCACACCCTTTACTTTAACAATTTAAATCTCCTATCGGAGACACCCGCATTATTTTTCACTTGTATTCACTGGTCTTCCCGTCTTTAGCGTACTCACCGTAAGTCCCTTAACTGTCATAATGCTTCAACTCCAGCGGAGGTATTAGGTGTTATGATAACTTATGCAATGATAATGGGTATTTCTGGAGTATATATTTCCTGGGGGAAATCGGTGCAATCCTGGATTTGTTCAACACTGCCAGAGGAAAAATGTACTCAGGAACCAGTGAAACAGTTACCAAGCAATCTCCTGCTTTTAACACCACTGGAAAAAAAAAAAAAAGTACTTTCCTATGCAGTTACATACCCCGCTAATGCCCCACAGAACTCTCTAGAGAATTGGAAGCATTCTAAACTTTGTTCAGGTCTTGCAGACAGCAGTGCTCAAACCTCACTCTTATCACCACCGTGTATGAACTGGGCCTGCCAACACTGCCAAAAGGCCCAAGAATTCATGTTAAATCACACGTTACACTGTGAAGCACGAGAGAGAGAAATAGCAATGACTACATAAGATACTATGAGATCTATTACTTGAGTTTACAATAAAGACGTACTGTGCTTTTCTTGACTCAACTACAGTAAGTCATCACTTTACGTCTTCCATGGATTCTGAGACTTTAAGCGAAACAATGTATAACGGAAACCGATTTTACCACAGGCTAACGTATAAACAAGACTTAAGTCCCTATAGCATCTCATCAACACCACAAAGAAACAGCACTGAACAAAACGTTATTCAAGGATGTGCTATATACACAAGAGATAAGAAGATATGCTATAGTTTTCATGAGGTCTTTTAAACCCTACAAAAAGTGTTTTTCACACTTATTTTTTATGAAATCTGGCTATACCTATTTTTTTTCCTTTATCAAATATGCAAAAATTGTACAATAAGTTACTAGAAGGGGAAACAACAGCCAAAACAAATAAACAATAGAGCCTGATGACACAAGTCTATTTACACAAAAGTTTGAAGCAAAAATCAATTAGGACTATATCAGTTTATACAGGGAGAAATGACAATTTATTTCATGTGACTGGACATTATGGTGACAGATGGGTTTGGAAAGCTTGAAAATAACTGGTGTATGTTTAAACAGCTGATAGTGCCCACTACACATACCGTATGGTCCGTCAATTATTCCTTTCCAGTTTCTGGTGCCAATATGCTGAATTCAACCAACCCCCTCACCATGTTGGCACCCCAAGATTTCTGTCCACTCCTGCAGCAGACTCACATGAGAGAACATGTTTAGCTACAGCAAGGGGTCACAATACACTAACTGCTTCGATAGTCCTATTCTTTTAAGGAAGGACATTTCTCTGTCCATAACCATAGTACACGTGTTTAACATGTTACTGCCACATGGGTTTAAGAGGCCTTTGGGTACGCATGGAACTCGTAAACTGGGTTGGCATTTTAAAAAGATTCTCATCTTCATTCAGTGCTGAAATTCAAGTTAGATACTTTGGGCCTTCATCCTGACTTCGAACAACCCACAGGTGTGAAACAAAGACTCTTGCTGACAGAGAGAAAGTAGTCAAATGACGCATAACAACGTGAACTGTTTGCTGGGAGCCGTGCTGAAGGCCACAGATGCTTTTCCCCTAAGTTCAGAAGGCTCTCGCAAGTGGTTCTCCAACACCATCTTTTTGCGGGCTGGCCTGGAAGAAGACTCAAAGGCTATTGTCAAAATTCCAACTATGTATGCATTCTGTTGGCAGAGTCTGACAGCATGCACACCTGTCAAAAGAAGAGTGAAGGGTGGCTCATGTGACAGAGACCCTAATTAGATAAGTGGAATATTAGTGATCTCTATTTAATTGCATTGGAAAAAATGACAATGCTTTTTTGGGGGTTTTCTTTATTACCAAACATAGTGGAGCTTCCTGTTTTGATTTTATTTTCCATTTCATGAGACCGTGCTTTCATGCATATATTAGCAAGGTCGCCAAAGTACTACAAAGCAACAAAGTTTTCAATCAAAATGAAAAGAAAAAATGCTGCCAATTATCTCGGCTTCTGTAATTTGGTGGAAACCATACAAGTTGCCTTTCCAAGGTACACTAGCTGAGAAAATGATCCTCTGAGCAAAAAGCAATATAATTTAATCACGGGTTTACTGACTACACTTACAATCGAAGTAATTCACAATGCCATCTAAAATATATATTTGGTGCAGTAAAAATAACAGCATCAAGAACTAAGAAGCATCATGCTCCATAATTCTGATTTCAGCAACATTTTTTTAACACATCAAATTAAAAGAACCTAAAACATTACTTGAAACTTCAAGAGGAAGGAAATTCTAAGTTCACACATGAAGAACACTGTCTACCTAATCTTGAAATGTTTTCATGTCAGCGATACCTATACCTAGACACAACTTTTTTGCAAAAGCATGGCCCAAATACTACTTTAAATCAAACTATACATATTGAATTGTGCGCATACATAAATAGCCATATCATCATCGGCACAAATGTGTGTGTGTGTGTGTGTGTGTCTGTCTGTCTGTCTGTCTACATGTCATATAGAGTCTGTCTGTCTGTCCATCTGTCTACATGTCATATAGACCCTTTAAGGTCTTAGTGAATAATCAGAAAAGCTGCATGTAATCAAGCTTCATAAAACTACATCAAGTCAACAAAGAGATTGTCCAGGGCAGGGTGATCAGAATTATGGAAAGCAGCTACATTCCAGTTCCCCCAAAGCCTGAAGCAAAGAGAAGAGTTGGTCTATTTATTGCTCAAGGCCAGTTGGCAGAATAGAAAACGACAATGACTCAGGTCTCCAAAGTATCAAAACAGCAGAAAGAACCTGGCCAATGAGCTCCAGGCTGTATGGCACTAAGGGAGGGGCTGTACCCAGGTTCCCTAACCTGTGATTTCTGATTTTTTATTGTTATTGTTTTTGCATTTCTTTCTTTCTTTCTTTCTTCCTTCCTTTCCTTCCTTTCCTTCCTTTCCTTTCCCTTCCCTT